>LOJH01041893.1:0-14306 GCA_001685095.1 Ellobius talpinus | reverse complement strand
TCTGCCTCCCGAGTGCTGGGATTAAAGGCGTGTGCCACCACTGCCTGACCAGAATATTTTAAAAATAGTGTTTTCACTTATTCCTTGAAAATTTTCTGCACTCATACAATATGTTTTCAGCAGATACCTCTATTACTTCCTCCAGCTCTCTCTACTGCTCCCCACCCATCCCAACTATTGTTGATGGGTAAGAGTATACTGTAAATAAAAATTAATGACAAAAAGTACAATATAGTTGTGTTAGTTAGCATTCCACTACTGTGACAAATATCTGGTAGTCAGCCTATAACCCTATATATCTGTTCCTCTCAGAGTTTTGGAGGTTTCTCTCCATGGTCAGTTGGCCCACTGGGCTCACACTAGGCAGCATCTTAAGGTGGGGGCTAATGGCAGAGGCAACGGTTCTCTTCATAGAGGCTGGGGAAGCCAAAAATGGTGGGGGGAGATGGAAGGAGCTGGGGTTTCCCTTTGAGGGCATGCCTCCAGTGACCTCACTTTCTCCTAATTACTCCACTACTGCCCAGTAGTTCTGTGGACTAAATAGGCCTTTAACATGTGGGCCTTTGGGAATACTCAGAAGACAAACTATATTGAAAGTAAATAGATAAGCCAGTAAGACAGCCAATTATTATTGTTATCAAATATTATAGACTGTATGGAACTATGCTGCCATACTTTTACACAGCTGCAAAGCTGGAGGTATGTTCCCACCTGCGTCACGCAGACACAGAAATGGCTGTACAACATTAAGACAGCTGTGATGTCACTAGGTGATGGGACTCTTCTTGCTTCGTCATGACCGCTCCACATCATTGTTAGGTATTTGGTCCGTTGCTCTGTTCTGCATGGCATTATATACAGAAACCAGAACAATGCAGGATGCCTACACCCTTCAGCAGTCACCGTTACACTCTGAAGGCGGCCTCCTCGGCACCACCTGCCATCTTCTGTGCTGTGAGTGTTACACCTTCTGAAGTGTGTCTCTCCATCCAGGGAGCTGCCTAGGTATCAGCATTCATAGCCTTTTCCTGGGCTAGCTCTGCTCTGTGTTTTCCTCTGTCTTCTAGAGCCTGGTCGAGCTCCAGTTGCCCACAGTAGCACTGTAGCTACAGTCCCATTACTGTCTGTTTTCCCTTTTAGGCCTCCCTTGTCCTGGACCTTGTCCCAGATATGTGACCTGTATTTGAATTCTTGCTTCAAGGTCAGCTTCTGGGGAACTCCAAACTAAGACCAACGTTAAAATAAATCAGGCTGCTTGTAAAAATAATGGCTGATGTCTATTAAGCACACATCATGTGCCAGACAGCGTTCTAAGTACATCACTTAGCCCTCACACCGACTCCGTTGGACACTACTGTCATTTCCAGGTTTCAGCCAAGGCACATGAGGCTTAGAGGGCTTAAGTGTTAGTAGCAAATCATGAAGGTTTTAAACCTTGATGAGTTAACTCAAGAGCCTGTGGCTTGAGTTGCATATGCCTTTTGATACAGTGCATCAAATTATTTCAAATATCTTCACTCGTCCACATTCGATAGGCTTCAGAGAGCATTTTGCTAATGGGTTTTGCTGATAGATGAGCTTACAGATTTTTCTTTGTGCTCTATCAGCAATAATATTGCACAGTGTGAATGGTCTGCCCCCATCTTACTGAAATCGAGTTACAGCAAGAAGCTTTCCTTTTTCTCGCCACGTAAACAGCTCAGCAGTGTTTGTTTTTTCCTTCTGAGCAGGCTATCTTTGCAGGCTAAGGCTGCTCTTCAGGACAGGCTATCTTTGCAGGCTAGGGCGGCCCCTTAGCCCAGTTGGTTAGAGTGTGTGGAGATATGTTTTCAGACTTCCCCTCTTGCTGATTTTGTGAAAACTAGCTTCCCAGTTTAAAATTTATTACATGATAAGCAGAGCTCAACATTTCTGCTAGCGGCCCCTGGTTGAGCAGGTGTGTTTCCCCCCCACCATGTGACGCTGGCTGTGGCGTGTTCATCTTTAATTTGAAAGACAGCATTTCATGGACCCTGGATGACCCGTCTTTGAACTGGAATGTTCTGCTAGCTGCTGGCCTTGTCAAGTTTCTTTTTTCTTTTCCTTTATTACAATGTAAAATACTGTCCTCTCCTTTTTCCTCCCTCCTCTGTTGATCTGGAAACAGCACAGCAGATGCTTGTGTTCCTCGAAAATGTTATAAAGTTGTCTCCCAAGTTAGGTTATCGCCGTTGCAATATTTTTGCTTTGAGAGAAGACTTGGCCAAAAACAACAGAGCTGAGAGTCAGTTATTATTTCAGGGTAAAAAAATCCTGAGACTAGCCAGGGGTTGTGTCTCCCTTTGCACTAAGATACAGACAGAATTCTTCCAGCTGGGCCTAGGCTATTTTGAAACCAATCTCTTTTTCTCTATTTAGAGATAGGCTTAGTTTACTGGCTGACTTCCCCAGGTTTTGAATTTGCCCCTTAAAATATTAACTTTATAAGACAATTTATCATACATCAATTTTCAGAAACTTTTGAGCCAATGTAAAATAAAATCGAACTCTAGAGTCAGAGACCCTAATTTTGGTTTAGGATTTTAAACTAATGTGTGATGTGTGTGTACATGTGTAAGTGTGCGTGAGTTTGAGGTGTAGAAGTGCCACAGTGCACAAGTGTCAGAGGACAACTTTTGGGAGTTGGTTTTCACTGGCCTTTTTTTCTTGTTTCTGCTGCTCTGCATACGCCAAACTGGCTGGCTCCTCAGCTTGCAGGACACTCTCTGCTTTCCACCTCCAGCAAGAGTCTCTCAGCAAGAGTGCCGGGATTCCAACTGTGCACCACTGCGCCTGGCTCTTTCTTTTTCTCCTAACACGGGTTTTGGTGCTCTAACCCCAGTGGTAAGGCTTGCCCGTCAGGAGCCCTGACCTTCCAAACCATCTCACGAATTCCCCATCTGATTTTTAAAACCGGGACTTTAAATTTCCAGCATCAGTTAAGAAATATGATCAGAAGACTGAGCTCTTGTACTCACAGAGACAGAGGACGCCAGTAATGTCTCAGCTGTCAGGAGCTGGCATGATTTCGTAAGTAAGGTGAGATCAGGAAATGGTTAATTTTAACAGTCCACTTGCCAAGACAGAAACGGTTCCATCTTCTGGGTTTGTCAGTTCCTATGGTGTAAATACTCTCACCATGATTGACTTCAAGGTGCTGACGCCAGGTCAACCACGTGGCAGACCCCTGCAAGTTTAAGGGTTGGCTCTCATGAGCCGCTCAGAAGCAGCTCTAGACAGTCCTGCGGGATGATTCAGCCAAATCGTGTCCCCTAAGCAGAGCTGGGCTCCTTGGTTTGTTATCTTTGTGATATCCTGGGAGTACCATGGAGGTTACTAGAACAGAACACAGCAAACCCCGGAAAGAGCGGCGCATTCAGATCTAGCATGCTTTACTGCCTTAATTTTCTGTTGCTGTAACAGAACATCTGAAAATAGATAATTTAGGAAGAATAGAGGCTTGTTTTGGCTTCTGACTCTGTTTCTGTTGTGTTTGCTTTGAGACTCAAGCGCTGGAGCCCAGGCCTCTCTCATGCTAAGCAAATGCTTTACGTAACTGAGCCATCACTCTGGTTTCTAGTTTCCAGGTTAAAAAAAATCTGTTGTTATTGTTTTTGAATGATAGCTCAGATTTATTTTCTTTAATAACAGACATTTGATAGCCAAACAGAACAAGTGGATCCTGCAATGCAAAGGCTGACACAGAAAAATGATCAAGTCCTCATACTGCAGAGTAGCTGCTGCATGAGCTACCCACCAAGCTTCCTGAGAAGGGACCCAAGGTTGGGCAGAGTCCACCCCCTTTTCTCTCATACAACTTAGGGGGCCATGGAGCAACACATGGAAAAAATGATCAGAACAGCAGAAATGGAAGTTTGAAGCTGGTCGGGAGCTGCAGCAGCCAATCCTCTGGGTCTCCTGCTGCAGGCATCACATCTATAAGACCCTGGTGTGTAGGGGGAGAATTTCAGTACCTGCTCTTTTGTGTGTGATGCTGGGGCTCCAGGATTGCCGGGGTTGATGGGGTCACCGGAGTCAATGTGGTCACCAGGACACAAGAAATGGTCTAAAGTGGTTGATAGTACTGACCTCTGTAACCTCTAGGACATCCTCATCACTTTCTGCAGCTAGCATGGCTCCTTGTTCATCAGCCTCAGGCTACATCTTGAATCTCTTACCTTCAGTAGAAGTCTTCCAACCTACTCTTCTCCCTTGGCTTATGGTTCTTGAAGCTGGGAAGTCCCAGGTCATGGTGCTGGCAACATCTCAGCCTCTGGTGATGGTCTCCTGCTGTTTCATCGTGCAGAGGAGAGCTGGGGATCAAGTGGCCACATGAATAAGACAGAAAGTGGTGCCAGGCTCCAGCACCACTGGCCCATTCCGGGAGATGGGTGTTACTCTGGCTCTGAGAGTCTTGTCTTGGGACACAGCATCTGCTGATGAACCTGTTCCCCAACACTGCCACACATAGAGATGGCAATGCCAACTACTGGCTCAGGAGAAGTTCTGTGGCAGAACACTTCTTAAGATGCACAGGATCCTGGGTTTCATCCCAGCACTTCAAAAAGAAATAAAACAAACAAAAAGCAAAAAACAAAGCAACTCCCCTAAATATTCCAATATATTGACTGTGGAGGACACAGTTGTGCCTTTGCACTCTACCCAGGGAGAACACACCCTCTTTAATTAGCATCTCCAAGTGGTACAGTTAGGGTCACTAAGGACAGCCCAAGAGCATTTTCAACACAAGGGCCACTTACAGCTCTGTGGCTGGGGTGAAGACTGCTGTGTTCAGCAAAGGCTGACCACAGAGCAAAATAAGTAACTGGAGTCAGCCTGGATGCCTTTGCGACGGGTTTTGTTTTAGGCTCATATCTGAGAAGCCACAGCCTTTGAGGAGGCCTGGGAAGTGTCCTCATTATCCATCGCTCACAGATCTCTTTCTCACTCACTTGCAGCCCTTTCCCAAGGAATTAATTTTCCCTTCTCCCATGTTTCATAACTACAGTCATTCTGCTGACTGGCATATTGTTTTCTTTCTTAATGAACGTATTGGTGTTCTGCTCCTCTATATGTCCTCTAATGATGAAAGATGACATAAAGCTAGCTATCAACATGGAGAGAAGTGGAGAACAGAGTAGATTTCAATTTGAGGCTGCTACTAAATTTGACTCTGCCCTTTTAAGTAGTCCAGTCAGCAAATCCAGAGTACAAGGCCAGGCCTTTCTCAGAGCTGCTGATAAGAGCCGGTGCAAGGCTTTATCTTTGGTTGCCTGGTGTCTAGCTTCCTGGTGAAAGCTTCAAGATGACCCTCCCAACATCCAACAATTTGATCTTTCATTTTGAGCTTCTATCTAAGGTTCATTTACCCCTCTCCCTTTTGTAACCAGGCTCTTAGTGTCAGAAGTTTTTACTAAGTTGATCAATGAGATACCGGGTTGTTCTGAGTTCCTATGTCACTAATGGAAATAGATGGGATAAAAAGAAGGTTTAACAGAAGAAAGCTTATGGCAGGGATAGTGTCTGAGGGTGTGGACAGTGTCAAGAAATCAATAAAATATAGTCAGGTTCCCAGGGAAAAAAGAGTAACAGTGGGAAACATTTTAAGCCTAACAGAGCGAGAGACATTTGGAGGGTATGCTTGTGGCAGAGGGATCAGGATAGTTTCCTTGTTCTGCCAGTGATCCCCACATGCCAAACTATATAGGAAACTGGTGGATGGTGGGAAGAGAGGCAGATGATGTGGCCTGGGAGGGCCAGGCATTTAGGATTTAAAGATTTTGTTTTAGCTGGGCAGCGGTGGCACGTGCCTTTAATCCCAGCACTTAGGAGGCAGAGGCAGGTGGATCTCTGTGAGTTTGCGGCTAACCTGGTCTACAGAGGGAGTTCCAGGACAGGTTCCAAAGCAACAGAGAAACCCTGTCTCACAAAACAAACAAAAACAAACAAACAAACAATTTACTTTAAGCATGTGTGTGTGTGTGTGTGTGTGTGTGTGTGTGTGTGTGTGAGCAAAATATCCTCTGAAGTCAGAGCAGGACTTTAGATTCCCTGGAGCTGGAGTTACAGCTGGCTCTGAGCTTCCTGTTGTGGATGCTAGGAGCTAAATACTGGTCCTCTGCAAGAGCAGTGGACACTTTTAACCATGATCTTGGTCTCCGAACCATCTCTTCATCCCACATCTAGGGTTTAAATTGTCCTAGAGAAGGATGGAGGGCAGAGCTCTGAGGATTCACAGGTAGAAGATGACTGATTGAAACATATCAGATTAATGTCAGTCCCATCTTCATGAAGCTATAGTCGAGGAAGAACAACCCAATGGGCAATTCTACCAGGATGGTGGAGAGCTGAATGAAGACACTCTTAAGGACATGAATGTATAGAGCAGAAGACTTCTTGAGGTCTATTTGCACACATTAATATGTATCAGTAGTTGGGCAGGAGGTCAGATGGTTAGGATGGGTCATTCTCTGAATTTGTTTCAAGTCCTGTCAACCAATGGGAATTTTGATAGAAAATGTAGGGGCTGGTGAGATGGCTCAGCAAGGAAAGATATGTGCTGCCAAGACTGACAGCTTCAGTTCCGTCCTTGGGACGTGGTGGAGGTGTAGAACTGACTCCTACAGATGGTTGTCTTATCCTTCCCTCAAATGCTATAGCATGTGTCTACTGACTCCCCCCCCCACACACAGAGGGAGAGAGAGAGACAGAGAGATAGAGACAGAGAGGATGAGGGGGAGACGGGGAGACAGAGTAAATTTAAAAATTATATATTTTTTAAAAGAAAACTTTTAATCAGGTTGGTGGTGGTGCACACATTTAATCTCAACACTCAGGAGGTAGAGGCAGACAGATCTCTGTGAGTTCGAGGCTAACCTGGTCTACAGAGTAAGTTCCAGGACAGCCAGGAGTGCTACAGGGAAAAACCTTGTGTGGTGGGAGGGACGGGGAGAAAGAAAAAAAAAGGAAACTTTTCTGTGAGAGTTGAGAGGTGAGAACTGAGAGGACACAGCCCCACAAGTCCCTCCTGTGCTCCTGGTGTGCAGGACTTGAAAACAGCCCAGGAAATAGGCAGCTTAGGATAGCACTACTCCCAGTTTTAGTCAAATCTGGGAAGATAGTCAGCCTTGGAGATGTTTCCTTGTGAAATATTTCAGACAGTCCCATCTGAGATCATGGGAAAGTAGTCCTGGATGAAGCAGACACCTCTGCACCCCCAGAAAGCCCCCCCAACAATGGCTATCTCAAATGTATGTTTAAGTGGTTTTTGTTTCTGAGACAGGGGGTCATTAGATCTGGCTGGTTTCGGTCCCACTCCCACTGAAGAGCCAAGACTGCCTTGAACTCCGATCCTCCTGCCTCTGTCTCGAGAGTGCTGGGATTCCAGCTGTGCACAAGCACAGCTGTGTGCCTAAATGTGGGTGTGAATTTCTATCAGAAACACCTACTCAGGTGTCTGTCCCCAGTTCTGTGGGATCCATACCCTAACTGATACAAAGCAGGGCTTGAAACATCCTCAAGTTTTTTAAATTATATTTTTATTTACTTATTTTATGTGCATGTATGTGTGTGTTTGTGGGAATGTATATGGGTTCTGGGCCTAGAACTCAGGCTATTAGGCTTGACAGCAAGCATCTTTAACTGATTACTATGGAGTGTCCAAGAGTCTCTCTTTCTCTCTTTTTTGAGACAGGGTCTTATTGTGTGGCCCTGGCTTGCTTGGAACTCACCATCTAGACCAGACTGACTTTGAGATCACAGAGACCTGCCTGCCTGCCTCTGCCTTCCAAGTACTGTGATTTAAGAAATGCACCATCACACTCAGCCTAGAGTATCTACTTAAATTTTCTTCCCCTTTTTATTTTATACGTGTGGGTGTTTTGCTTGCATGTATATCTGTGTGCTATATGCTTGCAGTGCCCATGGAGGCCAGAAAAGTGTGGGGTCTCCCGGGGCTGGAGTTATACAGACGGTGGTGAGCCACCAAGCAGGTACTGTGGATGGAATTCTGGTCCTCTGGAAGAACAGCTAGTGATCTTAAGCCCTGAGCTATCTCTCCAGCCTCAGAGTATCCTTGTCTTAAGGCAGTGTGGGCATGCCAGTGGCTTGATAAATATCAAACCAATTACCTTGCAGAAAGAAAGAGATTGCGGTTCCCAAGTAGGCTGGTTAACTTGAGAGAGTGGTAGTACATCTGCTTCGTGATGTTACAACTTTTTTTAAAAAATATTTTATGCATATGTTTTTCTTTTTCTGCATGAATGTATGTGTACCCTGTACATACCTGGTGCCTGCAGAGGCCAGAAGAGGGCATCAGATCCTCTAGAACTGGAGTTACAGATAGTTGTAAGCTCTCAAGGGGGAGCTGGCATCCCAACATTGTCTCATTGTCTTATGTGCAAGAAAGGCAAGTCTAGATATATCTTAAAGCCCTCAGCATGTTAAGTCATATAGCAGGAGTTAAATTCTGCCCATAGCTTTCAGCCACGTTATGGCTGCTGAGACCACTCTATCTTGTGCATTAGTGGATAATTTCTTGCATTTTCTTGTTGTCATGAAAAGGTATCTATCTACTTTGGAGTTGATGGCTGCTATGGGAGGGAGAGTAGGTCTTATTTAGGGATGTGGTCCTTGGCAATTATTCTGCTCCAGTGCATGGCTCCACACCCATGTTCCTATGAGCAGAGCTAATTAGACTCACTGGGTTATTGTTTTTTTTTTTTTTTAAGAAGATAAGAGGGAGCTGGAGAGATGGTTCAGCAGTTAAGGACACTTGTAGTTCTTGCAGAGGACCAGGGTTTAGTTCCCAGCCACTACATGGCGGTTCACAACTATGTATAACTCCATTCCAGGGGATCTGACATCCTTTTCTGATTTCCATGGGCACCAGACATGTACATGGTGCACATACATACATGTAGGCAAACCACCCATATGCATGAAATAAAATAAAATAAAAACTATTTTAAAAAGTTAAAAAAAAGGACAAAGCAGGGGGAGACTTAGGAGGGTCCTAGGAGGAGTTGGAGGAGGTGTGAGGGCTCTATAAAATCAAAATATATTGTATACATGTATAAAATTTTCAAAGAATACACACACATACCTATGTTATTTAGCATGATACTTTTCTTGAAGGGCTTGGGATTTGGGGTGTAGTCTTTTCTTTTATAGTGTGAAACTTACAGAAATCTTGAGGAAAAGTCCTCTATACCCTTGACCAAACCCATCAGTTCTCTACATTTTGGTTTACTTGCTTCATTAGTCTATGAATTTCTTTGTATGTGTATAAACTACATTCTTGCCTCTTTACTCCTAACCCAGTGTGTTTCCGAAGAACAGTTTTCACATGTCCTAAATACAATTATCCAGATGAGGAAGTTTCAATCTGTTATGATACATTAGTTAATCCACATTCCATATTCAAATTCCAGCAATGAGCAACACTCCCTCCAGGATTTCTTGTTTCCAGCATCATGCAATCATAGTAGCAAACCACTATTGTCCTGCTTTTGTGTGGTGTGTGTGTGCGTGCACACTTGCATGCACGCATGTGTCTTCAGTCAAAGAACCAAGAAGTCAACTGTCCTTCCATAAATTTGGGTCATCTGACACTTCCGTTTGCAAGAGGTAGGAGGCTTAGCACCCTCTTGCCTTTCTAGTGCTTGACTCTCAAGTTTCACTTTCCTGAATGTTCTCGGAGTCAACTACGTGTACAGTTGGAGCCAGTTCTGAGTGTGTCATCACCCTTCATATTAACTTGCCACTCCTTGCAACACTGAGCATGCATTGCTGTATGTCTGTAGAGACGGGGCCTGCTTGGACCACTGCCTACATTAAATAGGGATCCTGGAGCAGAGTCTGCCCCGTCTTTCCAGGGTCAATGGATACCTTACTCAGAAGGAGGCTTTGCCTGGCTGTCTTGGCTTTTGAACAGGTGCAGTTTGCCAGGAAAGCTTCAAGCAGCAACTGGACAAATCCTATTTCTCAGGGTAATTCTTTGCAATCACCCCAGACGGTCTGGTAGGGTGCTCAACCTTAGTACAGTGTGGCCCTCTGGTGGCAGACATCTTTACATTGTGGGAAAGAATGCGAGCAAGTGACACAGTTTAAACATCTGTTTACTTTTCCTGGTTTAGGGGTTGGAGGTCTGTGATCAAGGCATCACAGGACCTCTCTCTGTGTCTTCTTCCCCGGTCTTCACTTGATCATCTCTCTGTAGGGCTGTGCTCCAGTCTCTTCCCATAGGGACACCAGTCATGTAAAGGCACACCCTATTGGCATCAGTCATCCTTAACTGCCCTTTGCAAGGTCCTGATTCCAGGTGAAATCACATTTTCAGAGGGTCAAGAGTCAAGCATGTGGGACTTGTTGATGGGTGAGTGGGTCAGAGGAGGGGCAATTTAGCCCATAGTAAGCAAGGAGGAAATGTGAGGGATTCTTTAGATCAAATCAATTATTGAAAAAACAATAACAAAAAGGGCTAATACACATTTAAAAAGTTTTCAACATCATTAGCCATCAGAGAAATACAAATTAAAACTGCTTTGAGGGCTGGAGAGATGCCTCAGAGGTTAAGAGCACTGGCTGTTCTTGCAGAGGTCCTGAGTTCAATTTCCAGCAACCACATGGCAACTTACAAGCATCTATAATGAGATCTGATGCCCTTTGCTGGAGTTCAGGCATACATGCAGATAGAACATTGTATATATAATAAATAAATAAAAAACTAAAAAAAAACTGCTTTGAGATGCTACCCCATTTCAGGCATAATGGTATAACCAAGAAATCAAATTTACATTTTAAAGAACACCACCCCCTTTTTGTTTTTTTTGTTAATGGAATGTTTCTCATCTGGAGTTTCCTGGATACTTTCTCATGGTTGCACCCGGGGCATCCCTGAGTTATAGAAGCCAGAATGCAAGCATGAAAGAGGGTGCTTCCTGTAACTGTTCTGGGGTAGAGGGTATGAATGTACATGAGAAGTGTGGTGATCCAGTACCTATAAGTGGTTCATCCCAGTTTTCACTGCTCGTACTGTGACCAGGTTGGTTAAATCATTCACTGAAGTGATGGGTCCCGAATTGAACCTTGTGTCTTTTTTATTCTAATAGCATTCATTTTCTACCTTCACTTACAAACTAGGGGCTTTTAATTCTACGGCCTGTAGAAAATCTCTCTTAGCCTGTCTTTAGGACCAACTCTTTCATTCATTCATTCATTCATTCATTCATTCATCCATTCACAATTTCTTCATCATACCAGGAGCTCTGTTTCCACTGAGTGATTGCTTAGCAGCCTGAAGTCTTTGGGTTGTCGATGTGTAGAACCAGCTCTTATTCCTTCTGTTAACTTAGTAGTGCACTTGGAGTTAAATGGGGCCATGTAATTTGCTTTGGCCAGTTCAATGATATTGTCTGGAAACGTTCAAAGCCAGTCTATGTGATTGTTCTGTCTCTAAGATGAATAGTAGGACAAAAACAAAACAAAACAAAACAGTAGCTACTTCAATAGCCTGGATGTCAGAATGGATAAGCACACAGAGCAAAGGTTATAGCTAACCTCAGATGGATGTGTATCACGAGTAGTAAACGAACCTTTGCTGGTTAAGCCCCTAACACTGGGGTATTGTTATCACAGGCATAAAACAGCCCACTGGCATTGGTTCTCTATTGGTCTAGTTTGCATCCTGTCACTGGGATGGAACTTTCTGACTGAAAGCAACTTGGGAGGAAGGTTATAGTCCACTCTGGGTCTTGTATCTTGGCAGGAGGGACTCACCCTGCTCAATTATTAACTGAGTCGATGCACACACCACCATGTCTGGCTTCTTAGTAGATAGTTTAAAAAATACTTGCTGCACTGTATGAAATGGGAACAATGCTTTCTCTTCTGTTAGATTTCAGGGCTATATTTATCTTCAATGGGATTATTCTGTGGGGTAGATGGAATTGGTGTTGATTCTAGAATGATGGGGTAGTACACCCAAAACCTTGCCGCAGTCTGAGCGAGCCACCCGCTTCATTCATTTACATGTGTGCATGCTCTCTTGTGTGTGCATGTATGGAGGCCAGGGCTCAACTCCAGGTGTCTTTTTCTCTCACTCTACACCTTAGTTTTTGAGACAGGGTCTCTCACTGAACCTGTAGGTCAGTGGTTCAGTAAGCTTTCTGGCTGGAGAGGCCCCTAGATCTGCTTGTTTGTCCCCCAACCCTAGCACTGAGGTTACATAGACTAATAACAGCACATTCTACTTTCACATGGCCACGGGGGGGGGGACCTCAGGCAGGAGCCCTTTGTTTACTGCGCCATCTCTCCAGACCCCCATTTAATTCCTGACTTTGATTGTCTGTGATCCTGTAATTTGACTGAACAAGAGGATGTGAGTGAACTTGCTACAAAGGAGGCCTGGATGAGTCTGTTTGGCAGGGCTTCTGACATTGCTAACTCAGGACATGAGGCATCTAGATGGTGCTGTCTCAGCTGGTCAAGAGACTTGCTGTTAGAAGAAGCATTCAGCTGAGCTGGGGAGCCAGAGCATAGTGTCATTGCATGCCACTTACTTAGTTTGGGGTGGTTTGTGCTGTAGCAATGACTGATTAACACATGATGTCACAGGTCATGGGTGATTTACGGTACTCGTTACATGTGGGTTTTGCTCTCTGAGAAGCAAGAAATCAATTCACCGTGCAATACCCACACACCCTCCTCCAGTTGACCATGAAAATTTAAATGTCTTAGGAGGGAGGGACAGAGGAAGGGGGAGGGAGGGAGGGAGGGAGAGAAAGAGAATAATCACAGCACCACACATACAGATCTTACATGGATTTGGTCCATACTGAATTCTTATTATACAGGCTTCTTGAAGTGATAATAAACTCAACAAAGACCTAAGTGATCTTTTCTATTTTTAAAGCTAGCTTTAATTTGTAGCATAATTATGTGCAAACCATATGGTTGGTAATATATGGTATTGTTAATCCTTATTTTAGAAAAGAACAGTCCTTTTGATAATGATTTTTTAAAAATTGTGTGCAAAATACGTGCACTGTACATGGTTATACAAATGTAAGCATTAGCAGGTGCATATGCTGTGGCCAGAGAAGGACATTAGGTGTCCTCCTCTACGGCCCTCTGCTTACTGTCCTGAGAGAGTCTCTGACAGCGCTTGATGTTTGTTTCCATCAGTCTGTCTCCTGCTCCAGTGCTGGAGTTATTGGCTTGCTCAACCACACCCAACTTTGCATTGGCACTGAGGACTTGAACTTAGGTCCTCATGATTGTACAGCAGGTACTCCTCCCCACCGAGCTATTTCCCCAGCCTCTGATAATAATTTTTAAATATTTCAATGTGACAAATATTTATATTTAGGGATATTCTTGTCAAATAGTTAATTTATTTTCAACATCACATTTTACTTTAGAAGTTTCCAAAGCCTAGCTATCAAATTGTGTGAACATATACAATTTAAAGCTTGTTATCGAGTACAACTGCTATTTCTATAATAAAAGTTAAAACGAAGCAGAATAAGACTATTTGTGAGTTGGATAGTTTATTAAGTCCTCAAATTATAAGGATTTCTGTTATGTTCAGAGCACTTACTATCAACTCTTTGGTGAAAGAACAAGGATAATGGTTCAGAATTCCTAAGTCACTGTATGTGTCATAGATTCGTCAGAAATACATACACAAAGATACTTGTAAGAAATTACTAGAAACACACCTCAACACTTATGTGACAGACCATTTTTTCTTCATGCACGTTAGGAACCCCTTACCCGAGACAGTCTCTACATGTTAAAATTACAATGGCTTAAATAACCCGAAAACAACAACAACAAACCAAACCGGTATTAATTAAGTTCTATAATGAAAGCAGGAAGGGACAGGACAAAGCGCCAGGCACTCTGCTTCAGGACTCATTAGAGTTTAGCAAGCTGGCCTTGGGTCACCTACATAGTGCCCAGGGGAACCAGTCAAAAGAGCATCATGCACCTCTTGTGCCCTGACCATCCATCCAGTCACGCAGCAACAGGCATCCACAATGGTGAACAAAGCGGTCCTCACCTAATGCCCCTTCCACCGGGGCGCTGTATGGGCGGCTAATCCGGCGCACAAAGCGGCCGAGGCTCCCCATTGTTGGCCGCCCGCCTCGAGGGCACATCTGCTGACGGGCTCTGGAACGTCCCAGCGCTGCAGGCTCGGTGCTTATTTAGCGGGCGCAGAGGGGGCTGCGGCCTCCCGGGAGCCATGTACCATCGCAGCTTCGTTTTCCAGGCCCGCCAGGAGC
>LOJH01041892.1:0-15671 GCA_001685095.1 Ellobius talpinus | reverse complement strand
AAAAAAATGCTTCTTAAACATGAAAGTAACACCAGCAAAACAAACCTGTGGTGGTTTGAAAGAATATAGTCCCCAAAGGGGGTGGCACTATCAGGAGGCATTGGCTTTGTTGGAGCAGGTATGGCCTTGTTGGAGGAACTGTGTTGCTGTGGAGGCAGGCTTAGAGGTCTCATATATGTTCAAGCTACACCCAGTATCTCAGTTCACTTCCTGTTACCTACTAATAAAGATATAGGACTCTCAGCTCTAGTACTATGTCTGCCTGCATCCTGCCATGTCCCACCATGATAATAATGTATTAAACTTTTGAAACTGTAAGAGACCACCTTAATTAAATGTTTTTATTTGTAAGAGTTGCTGTGGTCATGGTGTCTCTTCACAGCAACAGAAACCTTAACTATGACAAAAGTTGGTAACAGGAGTGGGGTATTACTGAGATAAGTCAGACCATGTTTTTGTTTTGAATAATAATGATTTGGTACTTAGGGTTAGGAAAGCAGAGAATGCTTTAAGCACTGCCTAATGGGTCATACTAGGAGCATGTAAGACAATGGTACTAGGAATGATTAGAACTGTGGGGGAATGGCTTAAGCTGTTACAGAGGAGAAGAATTTTAGTATGTTGCTTAGAAATCATTTTTGTGATATTTTAGTAAAGAACATGATTGCTTTTTGTTTATGTCTGAAAAGTATGCCTGAGCCTAAAGTGAAGAGATTTAGATCAATCCCATTGGCAGAGGAAATCTCCAAAACGCCTAGTATAGACTCTATTCTATTGTGTGGTTATTGAAGTGTTCATGCTTATAAAGATTTACAATGAAAAGGAGTTAGTTGAGAAAATTAGATATGAGCACGAGGAGGAAGAATGGAGCTCAGTTCATTGTTCAGGGAGGAAAACAGAATAAGAAATGGAATAAATGGAGTGGTGACCTCAGGGCAAAATCCCACTCAGCTAAATCTCGCATTATGAAAAGCTTAAGCAGAGAGGTCATAGTGCACGCCCTTAATCCCCGCAACCAGAAGGCAGAGGCTGCTACATCTCTGAGTTTAAGACCAACCAGTCTATTCTCCATCTAGTTTCAGGATAGCCAAGATTGGGCAGTGAAGGAAGCCACTGAGAACAGGAAGTTGGTGAAGATGTAACTGAATGAGGAGGCCATGTTCTGGCCCCAGTAAGCAGCAGAGCTTGCCAACTTCAGCCATGTGGTTCCGGCTTTAAGGATAGAAGAAAGATCTTACAGAATTTGCCTCCACAACTAAGGCCAGGCATGTGTCAGCGCTGTCCCTGAATGGAGGCCTACTAGAAAGGCCACTGTGTGAAGAGTGGAGTGGAAACTTGGATTGCCTTGGAGACCCCGAGATGTTAGAAATGTCAGAGCTGTGGGATACCTGCCAAGGGGAACTGCTAACAGGGAGTGGAATCAATCCAAGAGAGAGAAGTATGTTGTCAGCTGCAAAGGTGAAAGGAGTTGGAGGTCTGGAAAACACTTTCACCTCAGACATGAAGATGCAGAGTTTGGAGTTTGCCCAGCTGGTTTTCGGTTCTGCTTTGGTCCAGTATTTTCTCACTATTCCCCTTTGTTTTGGAATGGTAATGTATATCCTGTGACATTATATGTTGGAAATATGTGATCTGCTTTTTTATTTTGACTTTACAGGGGGTTACAGTTAAGAGATTGCATGAACCTCAGAAGAGACTTTGAACTCTAGACTTTTAAATGGGGGCTTTTGAAATTTTGCTGAATGCATTTGTGCATTATGATATGGCCACAAACCTTTGGGGACCAATGAGTGCAAGGTGGTGGTTTGAAATAAAATAGCCTACAAAGGGAGTGACACTATCAGGAGATGTAGTTTTGTAGGAATAAGTATGGCCTTGTTGAAGGAAATGTGTCACTGTGGAGGTGGGCTTTGATGTCTCATAAATGCTCAAGCCACACCCAGTATCTCAGTTCATGTCCTGTTGCCTACCAATTAAGATGTAGGATTCTCCACACCAGCACCATGTCTGCTTGCACACTACCATGTTGACCATGATAGCAATGAACTAAACCTCTGAAACTGTAAGCTGCCACTTCAATTAAATGTTTTCCTTTAGGAGAGTTGCAATGGTCATGGTGTCTCTTTATAGAAATACAAACCCTAACTAAGACAAAAAGAAACCCTGAATTTTGAAAGACATAAAGGCCTACGTCTCCCCCAGGGTGCCAGGAGTAGCTCAGCCACAAGATGGTATGGTTCAACTTCTGATGCCAAAACAATGAAATCATAGACTCAAAGATGTCTCTGTAACATACTGTACAGGAAATACTTACAAGATGACTACACATGGACTCCCTGGTACTAATTTTATAGAATGGAAGATGACTTATATTAGCTGGGCAACAACTTTAAAAGAGAAGATCTAAAAAAGACTTGATTTCTAGAAATGCTTTCAGGATTGCCATGCCACAAGGGTGTGGCTCAGACTTCAACTGCTGGAAAGTCTAGGCAAGATAGAAGAAGGCTGGGCTGTGTTGTGGGAGGTGAGGGGGTACTTTGACTCTATTATTGGAGTTTATGAATTCCACATTTACTTTCTGCTCATATAAAACTTTTGTAAGATGACAGCAACATCTTTTAGGAATATGGCAAGGCAGAGAGTTCTTATTTTATACTTCTCCCAGTTTGTCTCTATTATATATACATAAAGCAAATAATATGGCAGTTCATTGTGGCTGAGCTGTTACTGGAAGATCTGAGTAGATGGGAAATGACTTGTATTACTGGAGTGGCTGCAGGAATCCAATTTCTCTTTGCTTTGAAGGACTAGCTGTCTCAAATGTTTTTTAATCAGTTAATAGCATTATTTTTCTTCTGTGTATGGGCCATCTCTGAACCATAATACAACACAGACTGGTGACTGACAGGCAAAAATCACACAAGCTCATTCTGATGGCTAGAATAGCATTTATCTTTGAAACAGAATTGGGGAGCCTGGCATAATGGGACAATTCCTGCAATTCAAGTACCTGGGAGGCTGAGGCAGGGTAATCCTATGTGCTCAAGGCTATGTCAGCTAGATAGTGAGTTCATGACAAACCTAAAATATGCACAAAACACTGTCTAAACAAAACCAATAAAATGGAGATGAACTTTGAATTGATGGTTTAAGTGAATGTCATGCTTTTGCATCACCCATTTTTCTTTGGACGGCATCATTTGTGACTGTCTAAAGACCTTAGCTCTCAAAGACACAAAGCCTATACTTTGTATCATGCTGCCTTTACTCAAGAACATGGCCTACCATATCATTAATACTGGAGTGAAAAGTCTGTTCAGAAATAGGTACTGTGGGACATCCTGTCTGATTCAGGTGACAATAGCAGTGGCAGAAGTTCCAGCTTAATACCTAACATGGGCCGTGTGAGTCTCTACTGTATTGATAGTAGTGGGGTACAGGAGGCTGGTCCTGAAGGACATTTTGGGTTATTGGCAACATAATGTCGGTGACTGACTCTCTGGGATGCTGTGTTCACGGATACAGCTTAATAGATTTCATCTTTTTCTAGAGGAGTGTCTATTGTTTAAAGCTAAACAGTCAATCCAACCAATACATTTTTAAACATTTGAAACCAAAAGAAGTCATTCAAACTCCTCTTTCAGTGGCTTCTTTTATAACATATGATCTTGGAGGCTGGTAAACAGCTCAGTATGGAAAAGCTCCTGACACCAACTCTTACAGCGTGAACTCAAGTCCTGGGAGCAGTAGAAGGAGTACATGTACTCCCACAGGTTATCCTCTGGACACAAGCCAAAGAAATAAAAGAAAGAAATTTTAAAATGAGGAAATATAGAATATGAGATTTGGAGCCCTAAGTTTATATTCCCAATAGAAACATTTGGAAGAATTTCTTACCCTGGGTATTGGGCACATCATAAATAATAACTTTTTGTATTTCAGTGTCTAATATCAGATTAGATTCCTATAGTATACACCATTTCCTGCTGTAATAACACAAGTTCATATCACATATTTATGGTTCCTAATACTTAGACCACCTAAAATTAGAGTTATTTGTGTTTGTTTGGTTTTTAACTGTGTGTTTATAGCATGAGCCAACAAATATCGTTTAAGCTGTATATCACATTTGTGAAGAAAGATGGTCAGAGATGAGAGGAAATACATCAGCATTGGCTTATTCCCATTTCTATAGCAGGTAACAGGCATGGCATGTGTATTTTAGAAAGATCCAATGAATGTATACTTTATTTATTTATTTATTCATCAAACATGTATTCACCATTAGTGAATCACAATGTTCTCATAAAGCTCATACAGTGATCCAAGGAAATGTTTGCCTCACCTGCTTGAGATGAGCACATTAAAGAATAGATAAAAACAAAGCAAGGCACACAAAACAAATGACATCAAAGAAGAAAAGAGGGAGGCAAAGAATAGGCGAGGACAATTAAAACTAGATCCAAAATACAAGAATATGGACTGGCAAGACGGCTCAGCGCATTAAGAGGGTAACACCTGACAAGCCTAAAGACCAGAGTTCAGATCCCCAGAACTCACATAAACAATGTTAGAGACTCCATGGCTGCTTATGCCTTCAATACAGGAAGTTAGAGACAGGGAATCTGTGAGAAAAGCCGGCTAGCTAGATTATCAAAATTGGTAAGCTAGGAGTTCAGAAAGAACCTTTATCTCAGCAAATAAAGTAGAGAGCAGTCAGGAATGTCAGTGTTCAAATGTTTGTGTACACAAGTGAGCACACACACACCTGTTCATGTGTGTTTATGGACAGGCAAACATGCATACACAACGCTATAACATCACACATGTACACATACATGTACTCCCCAAAAGCAAGAATTACAAAAAAGCAAATAACTGAAGGATAACTGCATCTATGAGGAAGTATGGACCGGAAGTGATCATGCTTCTCTATTATACCACCATGTCACCCCATCAGGCGTATCTAGTTCTTAACTATGTAAATTACTTGTAAAACCATGTCACAGTCAGCTTGTTAGATTATATTTCACTGTCTCATCGTAAAAAAAATAAACCTTTATATGTGTGTTTATGTCCAAACTTAGAAAGGCAGAACTTACTGTTATAATGATCCCAAAGTGTAAAATATGCTCTAAATGACAGATGATGAAAATTTTATTGTAAGTATGTTATCCTTCAGTTACTTGGTTTTCTATTCTTGCTTGGGGAGGCACATGGATGTGTACTTGTGTAGTGTTATACCATGTGTGCATGCATGTTTGCTCATAAAGAGCAACACTTCACAAATCAGATCATTGGTGGGTAAAACTGATTGATTATTGAGAGTCATACTTGTTATCTTTTAAAGTAATTAATCACTACTTGTAAGTAGGACTTATACATTTGCTTTGGCATCAATGTTAGCTCTGCAATTTGGCATGATATTATTGTTTTAGGTGAGTGACCTAATAACCCTGAAGTTAAATTCACTGATCTGTGAAATAGAGTATACAGTATGTAATGTGGAAGACTTTATAATAATAAAGATAAAATAATACTAAACTGGGTTTATGTGGAAGAATTGACCCTAAGAACTCCATTCTGCACACACTCGTATACACTGCCTTGCATAACACATAACAATACTTCCTAATACTTTAGCAACAGTCAAAACAAAACATTAAAATACAGCCAAAACACTTCTAGTTAAATGTATACTAAACACACACATTGAGTATCAGTATTTCCCACATCCCAACAAAATGAAGAAATGAAATGACATAAATGGTTAAAGACAATTTGAGCAAAAAAAGACTCAAAGGGAGTAAATAGTACTAAAAAAATGTTGAAAAGATGGGAAGCAAACACAGCCACAACAATGGACTCAGAACAGAAGAAATTACAGTATAGTGTAGGAGTGTGGTATCATGTACTACAGACTAATTTGCTGTGGGGAAACGCAGCAGGAAGAAGAAATGTAAATATTTGATTTTTTTGTAATGTGGTAGAAAGGGAACAAGAAAAAATTAAAAACAGAGGGATTATTTGTATACTCAGAAAATCTTCTACATTCCATACTCAGCTCATGTTTTCATTTGAAATTTTACATGCTGACTTCTGCTAAGACACAAAGAGAAAATTGAACACAAGAAACTAAGAGACAGTCAGTTTTCAGGGCAGCACTGAGAGCTGGAAGATAAGGGGAAAATAACTCAAAACCCAAAGAGAAGAAATAAAAGATTTCTATACTCAACCAAACTATCAATCTGCTGTGAAACCAAAGTAAATCTAATCCAAATGTATAAAGGGTCAGATACTTACCACCTATGTGCATGTAAGAAGCTATTAGAAAAGGAAGGTGTAGTGGCTCATACTTTTATATTTTTGGTTGTGAGCCTAGCCTTTAATGGCTGAGCCATCCCTCCAGGCCCATACTTTTAATCCTAGCTCTTGGAAGGCAGAACAAGGTGAATCTCTATGAGTTCCTTGGCTACATAAAAAGTTTTAGACCAGTCAGAGTTACACAGTGAGAACCTGTCTCATAAAAAATCAGAAGATACAAATCCACAGAACAAAGGAAGACATTTAGAAATAAATATAATACTCAATAGTAAGTAGCAGGATAAAGAAATCTGGGGGTGAAGTTTATACATTGAACCTAAAGAAACAAAATACAGATTAGAAAAGAAAATGGATTCATAATGTAAGTAGATCATGGAGCTGAGGATGAAATTGTTGAATAACTATGTTCAAGAGTCTGAATTAAAACACAGAAACAAGAAAGTAGAAATTCCAGTTTGTTGTTCAAAAGAAATAATTTTATAAAATGCAAATTTTGAAAAATCAAGGATCATTAAAAGATTTTGTACAAGTCAAAAGACAGATGTTTTGTTGGGTGGTGGTGGCACATGCCTTTAATCCCAGCATTCAGGAGGCAGAGGCAGGTGGATCTCTGTGAGTTTGAGGCCAGCCTGGTTTGCAGTGTGAGATCCAGGGCAGCCAGGGCTACACAGAGAAACCCTGCCTTTAAAAGACAAGCAAACAAAAAACCCTAGATGTTCTTATAATTATATCACACAAATAAAAGTATGACATGTCATCAAGATAGGGACAACCCCAAAAATAAAAGGCGTGGCTCATTCATGAGTTGTAGGAACTCTATTGTCCTCACTTAAAACTTAGACCAAATAATTAAACAAAAAGTATCCAGAAATGTTTGAAAAATTATACCATAATCTTACTAGACCGTTTTAATAAATTCCTCTCAGAACTAGACTTAAAAAAAAGAAGTAGAATAGTATTTATTATGAAGGAAAGAAGGAGAAAATACCAATTTTCAAACATTTATATGGAATAAAGTTTTATTTTCTAATTAGTTCAAAGTAATCTTGAAAGATCATTTAAATAAATGACACTCTTTTTAGCTGAATATAATTTTTTCATACAATATATTCTGATCATGTTTCCCCTTGTCTACTAAAAGGTACTTCCTACCTCCTCATCCATTCAACTCCACCCTTTTTTTCTTTCTCTATTTAGAAAACAAATAGGCTAATAAAACAAACAAAGCAAATAGACATCCAAAGGAAAAAAGAAATAACACAGGAAAGAGTATACATAGAGAATCACACATATGCTCATACAGACACACAATCCATAAAAAAACACAAAATCAGAAACCATAATAGATAAGCAAGAGACAAGTAAGGTAAAGCATGCATAAATAAAGTATTATGAGACAAAAATTCAAAAATATTATTGAATTTCTTTTGTCTTGGACATTTGCTGCTGTGCCTGGCACCCACCCTTAACTCTAGTTTGTTACCCAGAGAGACTCCACTGAATATAAGTAAGTTTTCGTTCCAGGTGGCTGTCACTTGGAGATAGCGTATGGGTTAAGATGGAAGCATGTGCCCCGTTCACATCTCTATGCTAGGACCCCATCTGATTTGGACCAATTCATGCTGCCACATCTCTGTGCATCCATGCATGCCTCAGAACTGCTGGGACTTGAAGTCATTTCTTTCTTGCTGTCTTCTATCTCCAGTGCTTTGTACCATCTCCCCACCTCCTCTTCCACATAGTTCCCTGAGCCCCTGAGCCTCGAAGGGATGGATTTGATGAGAACATCCCACTTAGGAGAGTGCTCCAATGTCTCTCACTCCCTACACATTGTCCAGTTTGGGGTCTCTGTTTTGGTTCCAATCTCCCTTCAGTGGAAGCCTCTCTGATGATGTCTAAGTGAGATATTTATTGTATTTGTTTTTCTGGGTTTGGGTTATCTATTGGGATAATTTTTTTCTACCTCCATCCTTTTTACGTGAATTTCAGGATTTCATTTATTTTTAATAGTTGAATAATATTCCATTGTGTAAATGTGCCATATTTTCATGATCCATTCATCTGTTGATGGACATCTAAGCTGTTTCTCATTCCTGGCTGACTCGCAGCCAGTGTGGCCATTCTACTTCCCCAGTAGAAAGTTTTACTGGGTACAGATGGTTGAATTGGCATTTTCAATGAGAAGAATGAATTTGACTAGAGAATATTTTAATAACAGTTGACAGTGGTAGAAATGGTGGGGTTTTGCTTTGTTTTGTTTGTTTTCTTTCTTACTGCCATAGCTTCATTACCTGGAATGCTGGAAATACAGTATAAACATTTACAGAAGAGAGAGGAAAGAGGACCTGATAAATAGAAAATATACATTTTAAGTGTATCCAATATGCATAAGAAAATTGACCAGGGTCCAAACCTTGAGTAAAATAATTACAAAGTAAAATGTCTTCATCTCTTGACAAGGTTGACAATAGTAGATTTATAAAATCATGGTCTCATTTCTTTACATTGAATTTAAATCAACTCCTTGGTAGATTTTTTTAAGGAAGTCTAACTTTTGAAAGTGAAATAATGGCATTGTAGAGAGGAAATAGAAGTTTCTAGTTAGTTATTTTTGCTGTGGTGGTTTGAATGAGAAACATCTTCCACAGGCTTATGTATCTGAACTCTTAGTCCCCAGGTGGTGGCTTTTTTTTAGGAGGTGGACAAATATATCACTGATGGTTAGTTTGAGAACTTATAGCCTTGCCTCAATTCCTGATCCCTCCCACCTCTATCTCTCTCTATCTCTATCTCTACTTTTTGTGTGTGATAAAAATGTGATTTGCTGCCATGCCTTGTCTCCCTTGTCATGATAAACTCTATCCCTCTGATACCATAAACCAAAATAAACTCTTCCATGAATTGGTTTTGGTTGTGGCATTTCATCATAGCAATAGAAAAGTAACAGATACAGAACCCTATTTGCATAAAAGTGGGGATATTGCTCTGCAGAGCCTGACCATGCAGTGTTCTGGAGGAATGTGGAAGAATTTTGAACAGTTGTTGAACATTGTAAGCAGAACTAACGGGACAGTCCAACAGAAGCCTGGGAAGGCCTTGCTGCTGAAAGTACTGCAAACAGTGGAGGCCCGGCTCCTGGGGTTTCTTTCAAAATAGAACAAGGACTTTATAAACAACTGGCATAGAGATATATGTATTACTTAATACTCTTCTGAATGAGTCTGAAAGAAAATAGCAACACACGGGGCAGAGAAGATGAAACGAGTAGCTTAGAGAAGGACAGAACTCTAGGAAGCAGGATGTCATAGCCAAATCATGAGCTGAAAGCAAGGCAGTCTTTTTTAGGAGACTCTTTCCCTATGAGAAGACTCTTGATGTGCATTAGAATTGATAGGCGGCTCCTCGGGGTAAGACTCTACCCGGCCAAAGCGCCAGTCTTTGAAGGGAAAGAAAAGCCTATAGCAGCTTGTGGGTTGTGATCCCATCAGGGATCCAACAGCCCTTTCACAGGGGTTGCATATCAGATACCCTGCATATCAGATATTTACATTACAATTCATAACAGTAGTGAAATTACAGTTATGAAATAGCAAGGAAACTAATTTTGTGGTTGGAGTTGACCACAGCACGAGGAACTGTATTAAAGGGTCACAGCATTAGGAAGGCTAAGAACAACTGGCCTAGAGTGTTTCCTCTTCTAGAAAGCAACAGTGTGTAAATGCCGAAACAACTGTGGCCCAAGGGACTGAAGTCCCATCCCTCGCTATCAGCTGAAGTTGGCACTGTCATCCACAGGGTACTGGCTTTGGAGCTGAGAACAACATAAGAGTAAAGGTACTGTGGATTCTTTCTCCATTGTTTTCGAGAGCCTCTGAGGACAGTCCCTGCAAGAAAGACCTGAGGTGCTGCTGGATGAAGCTGCAATGCTGAATCTGGATTGCAATGGAGATGTTGGAGATGCCAGAATCATAAGACATCTCCCAAGGAGAGCTGCCCATGGAGCATGGAATCATGCCAAGTGAAAAACTAATGTATGTTGCAAAGCTGGAGGGACAAGGTCACCTAAGCCCTTTGAAACTAAAGATCCAGATGCAGGGCATGGAGCTAGAGGAGTTGGTGACTCCCTGGTTAGTTCTGATCTTGCTTTGGTCCAGTACTTCCTCACCATCCCCCTATGCATTCCTTTTGGAGTGGGAATTCTGTGCCATTGTATATACGTTAGAGTATGTAATCTGTTTGGTTTTCTTTTATGTATTTATTTTACATAGGGCACAGTTAAGAGATGGCCTTCAGTCTTGGAAGAGACATAAACAGAAGACTCTTAGACAATGCAGAGACTTTTAAAGACTGTGAGGACTTTTGAAGTTAGACAAAATGCATTTTGCATTATGAGATGGCCATAAATCTATAGTGGCCAGATGCCAAATGTGGGGGTTTGAAAGATAAATTTCCCACATAGGCTCATGTATATGAACAGTTGCTCCAGGGTTGGTGGCACTTTGGGGAGGTTATGGTACTTTTAGTAGGTGCAGCCTTTCTGGGGGTAGGCCTTGAGGTCTTATAACACCACCTTACTTGCCTCTTCTTTCTTGCCTCTTTCTTTCTCTTCCTGCCTCGTGATGGACTCTATCCCTCTGAAATCACATAGAAAATAACATCTTCCCTCACTTACTTTAGGTCATGGTATTTTTTGTTTGTTTGTTTGTTTTTGTGTTTGTTTTTCGAGATAGGGTTTCTGTAGCTTTGGGAGCTGTCCTGGAGCTAGCTCTTGTAGACTAGGCTGGTCTCAAACTCACAGAGATCCACCTGCCTCTGCCTTCCAAGTGCTGGGATTAAAGGCATGAGCCACCACTGCCCAGCTCTTGATCATGGTATTTTATCATAGCAACAAATGGTGATTAATATAATTACTCTGCACAGAGCTACAATTGCTACCCAAGGAAGCAAGTCACTTGCTTTCATGTTTCACAGGTCCCTTATTGTAATATTTGGTTTTGTGGTCCCTGGTTTCGAGCAGTGTACTAACAATAACAAAAACTGTTTAGTGTCCCACTAGTTTGGAACTCATTTGTGAAAGCCAGGCTGGCCTCTAACTCCATTAAGACTCAAATGCTAAGATTCAAAGTATAAGTGAGATCTGAGCAAACAACTCTCATATTGTAAATAATACAAAACACTGTGTCCCATATAAAATGAGTTCAAAAGACTTTCATGAGGAAGTTCTCACACTGGATATGTAAGAAAGTCACAGTGTTTAGAGAGACATATGAATAAAATTTATGCGAGGGTGAGGATGGCCATAAGGAGACTCATAGCACACATATATACATGCGATAAAGGTGTGCGGGGCAAGGCAGTCCCTGAAATGCATTCTCCACCGTTAATAATGGCCTCATACGATCAGCAATTTGCCCAGTAGAAAAGAGCATCCTACCTCAATCTAGAATGATCTTGTTGTTCTGCTGTGCTTCCTGCCCAAGTCGAAAGCCTCAATATTCATTCAAAGTGTCACAGCGCTCCAATTATCTTTCGTACAGAATATCCCGCAGTTCAGTACTGTAAGACACTGTGCAGCTTACAAATGACTGAGATTTGCTCTGACTGATAACATTTTCCCAAAGTCAAACAGACCCTGCTTTTGTCTCTCCACGTCTCTCAATATCGCTCCACTTTATTTCAATACTTCTCTTGTAATTGAGCAATTCCATAAAATCAAATAAAATGATTTATAATGGAATGATTACTCCAGGGTAGCATTTCAAGTGAAATTAAGATTGAAATCTAATTTAAAAGCTTTAATGTAAATGGGTCATTAGAGGAGGTTCTCTGGGGAATTTGCAATTAAACTAAAGTGACAAGGGTTTCTGTAGGGGTGCCGGGCCTAAAGGTGTTACAATCCTGATACATGCTCATTTCCGACGAGCAAGCCTTATCACAACCACTTTGCAAGATCTGAGCAGTTGAATGAAAGCTGCAATCAAAGGCTAGCAAAAATATTCCTACCCACTACAAGCCTCTTCCTGAGGGGGAAAATGTTCTGATTTATAGAAAGGCGTCAGTGAAACCAGTGTGTTTAATTGACACTAAGTAATCTAGTTAGCTATTGTGAGCTAGCCCCAAACTATTTCTTAGTAAAACCCCACACTTCTTAACTATACCTATTCTTTAACAATTCACTAAATTTTCTATTAATATTGTCTTTAATACACAGTTTACACCTGTGTAGTCTTAAAGTACTATGATAGAATCTGCCCTATTTCCCACAGCATTTAAAAAAATATTTTAACACATGTGTGCATATTCACTTGTACATGTGTGTTCTTGCATGTGCAAGGGTGTGTGCATGTATATGAATGTGTGTGTGTGTGCAGGTTTGTGTGTGTGTGTGTGTGCAAGCGGTGGGAAGCCAGAAGATCCAGATGTGTTCCAATCTGGAGTTACAGATCTGGAGGTTGTGCGTCTCCCAGCATTGATGCTGGACCAGAAACGGGGTCCTCTGGAAGAGCAGCTCCTCCTCTTCATTGCTGAGCTTGCTCTCTCTCCAGGCCTCTGCAAGCCTTTTCAAACCATACAGATTTTTACTTTCTAGGATTCTGTTTTGACTGTTCGGTTCTTTGACAATCATTTACTTTCTCTTTAAATTCTTTTCATTTTTGTTCTTAGATATTCTGCTGATAATTAAGCTTCACATGGACAATCCCCAGTTCTACAGAAAGTAACTATGTCCAATTCTTTTCTGAGTTCATAAAATGCTTGAAACATTGCATTACACATAACAAGAGCAATAAATATTTGATCTTGTTAACAATAATAATTTTATTAATCATTGACTTTTATTGATCACTTAAAATGGAAGACTCATTATGCTAAGCCTTGATCAAATGCTCTTTTAATACTCACAGTTATCCTAAATAGTAACAATATCACCTCGACTTTAAAGATCTACAAATGGATAGTTGAAAATGTTTTGGTGACTTGTCCAAAGTTATAGGGCTAATAAATGGAAGACCCAGAACTCAAATCCAGCACTGTCCACCTACCAACCATGGCCAAACCAATGGGGCTATACCACTGGAGGTTGGAGATGGGTACATAGACCCAAGAGGAAAACTCCTCCAGGGTAGTCCTTTCTTAGTGTATCCAGCTATACCTTGCATTGACTTTGTTCACTGCCAGATTGAATTCATCACAAATCTCCCAAGTTGGACTCATTCAAAACTAATGAAAATAAGATTCCTGGGCCATCTCACAGATGTTTCCAAATGTTTAGATATATTTTATGAAGCCTTTATAAAAATCAATTACAATTCATCTGCTTTAGTTTTGTGGATGGTGGAAGATTTGAAAATATCTGTGGAGGAAAGTAGCCAAGGTTCCATTTATTGCTTTCCCAATTCTCTGACTTGATATGGTTGACAGCCCCTACAGAGGCAGCAACATGAGTAGCTTGCATCCCACTCCCTTTGCTGTTAGCTATTACATATGACATAGCAATCCAGCCACTGCCGATCATGAGCTGCACAGCTTGCAGACACCCAGGATCACACATGCCCCTTTAAGGGAGGGGCATGCAGGGTAAACGGCCTGTGGCTGTCTGTTTTGGAGCCCTTCTCAGCCCAAAGTTACAAATTCCCTTAGACCACAAGAAAGTTGCATCCCTCATGCTAGTGTCGTCGTATTGAGTGACCTTGATAGAATGGATTGACAGAGCAGCGGAGGAAAGGGTAGATGAAGGTAAGGAGGTGATGTTTATAAAGGATAAGCTAAGAGACCATCAGTAATGAGACAACCATAAAGTAAAATATTATTCCGAAGGGATCTCAGCTGGAAAAGCAGGTTTGGGGTTGTCTCAGAAAGTGGCCTTGTAATTCCTAGACTGGTATTTGTTCACACTCTCAAGAGCAAATGTGAACTGATAACAGTGATCAGTAATAGATAGATAGATGATAGATAGATAGATGATAGATAGATAGATAGATAGATNTGTGTGTGTGTGTTGTGTGTGTCTGAATATGAGTATTCCCAGTTTGATTTCGTCTAGAACTTCCTTTTTGGAAAATTGTATTCTGAGTTCTGAAAACCCTAGAGGAAATCTTGTAAGAAAGATCGATCACATTGATGAGCATTCTCCAAGCCATGCACGGTCTGCTCCTTGTCTCCCTGTAGATCTTCTTCAGTGTCCCCAGGACCATACGCCTTCTCCCTAACTACTACAGACATATTGGCGCTCCATGGCTCCTTGACCATATCACACTTCCTTTGGCCTCTTTGCCTTGGATCCTCAATGCTGGCTATTCCTTCTGCAGGCAGCTCTTTCGGCTGATAGATTTCTATCCCTTGATGCTTCTTATTATTTGAATCTAGGTTTCTGCTTCAGTATCACCTCCAGAGGCCTTGTCCAGACCATTGAGTTCCATGCATAGGGAACTTTTTCTCTTTTTTTCTTTCCCACATGCACAAAATGGTTTCTTAACATGTAGATAATTTCTCTTCTCTCTTTCTTAAAAAGCAGACAGTATGTAATCTGGTCTCCTACAAAATCTCATGGAACAGAAAGAGTTCCATGATGTGGAGACATTGGTGGAATCCAAAGTCGGTAGCATATAGTTCACAGAATTGTACTAATATGAAGGTCTTATTTTTGACAAATGGGTCAAATGTAAGTAAAATGTACAAAGAAACTATCCGTTCTACCTTCAAAGTTTTCCAGCAATTATAAAAGTACCGGAAGATAAAAAAAAGTGTGACAATAAATCATCTCTAGAGGGTTTTCATCAGAAAGCACAGAGGTCACCTTCCTGTGGCCTTGATTTTGTGTTCCACTGCCTCACTTTTTACACTTGTTTACATTCGTGTGTGTGTGTGTGCACGCGCGCGCACACACATGAGTACAGGTGCCTATGGAGTCCAAAAGAAAGCATCAGGTCCCTAGAGTTGGTGTCACAGACAATCGAGAGCCACCTGATATGCTTGCTGGGAACTGACCTTGGGTTCAGTTCTGCAAGTGCAGTGTGGGCTCTAAATCCTCCCTCCAGCCCCACGGTCGCGGGGTTTGTTGTTGTTTTACTGCTTCCATGTATGCAATTTAATCCTCAGCAGACTCTCAGCAAGGGCTCTCATCATTGGTCTGCTGGCCCGAGGTATGATGGGAAGCTCTAATAGTTACAACACCCCTTGATTCAGGGTTCTGGGATGAGGTTTTCATTTGTATCTGGGGCACTATTTCCCACATGTCACCCTGTCCCCTCTAGATCATTGACATTTATGGTGTATGTTGACCCTCTTAAAGAATTGTTAAGAAAGAAAGAAAGAAAGAAAGAAAGAAAGAAAGAAAGAAAGAAAGAAAG
>LOJH01041891.1:0-14307 GCA_001685095.1 Ellobius talpinus | reverse complement strand
TTATTTTTCTAACTTTATATAAGCCTAAAAGTATGACAAAACAAAAAACAATTAAAAGGGAAAATACTATTTTAGTTATAGTATATACATGTCTCTGAGATACCCAGCATAATCAGGAAATGGTGTATTCTGATTAATGTGTTGGTGAATATGTTTTTTTTTGAAGATTTAGCTTTTAAGTACATATTCATACGTGTGTGAGGGGGACATGTGCACATAATGAGTACAATGCCTGCAGAGGCCAGAAAAAGGATCAGAACTCCTGGAGCTGGAGTTACAAGTGGTCATAAGTCACCCAATGTGGGTGCTGGGAGCCAAACTTGGGTCACGCAGGCTCTTAATGGCTGAACATCTCTCCAGCCCCTGGTGAGATTTCCCTAAGAAACTGGGATATTACTGTACATCTGTTCAAGCCTCATGGAGGAACAGGACTGAGCTGCGGCAGAGGCTGTGGTGAGCTTTTCTTATTACAGGTTCCCACTGATGTGTGCACATTTGAGATGCATGTTGTACATATGTACACAGGTGTGTGTACATGCATGGCCAATACAAGAGGTCTGCGTGGAAATGCCTCAGTTTTCCGTGCTTCTTGCTGTTAGCACTGATGGTCAAGAAGGTCACCTCCAGGGGTTCTGGGATCCTCCCGAGATCTCGGCACCCCACTGTAGGCTGCAGAACTACTCCAACCCCAGCCAGCCTACCCAAGTCCCAATTCTTTCTGCCTTGCAAGGTGGCATCAAACACTCATAGCAATCTCAGAAAGGTATGGTGCCGTCCACGCAGGGCCAAGTAAAGACTCCTGGATGTCACACACATGGCACTGGCAGGTCCCCATACACAGCACACACAGCAACCCTTAGCTTCCTAGGAAAGTCACACTGAGTTAAGTCAGCTGCTCTGAGGCTCAGCCCGGCTCCAGCCAGACATTACAGACCAACTGTGTCCATGTATCTCAGAAGTTGCAGAACTGGTCCACCATGATCACAAGCATGCTGTAGAGAAGGGAGATGCGCATGCTCCATTCCCANCCCCCCCACCCCATCTCTTTAAAGGTTTCTGCTAATGCAATCTGGCAGCTTATCTAACAGGATGTCTTGATTCGGCCAGCGATAAGTTTGATAAAGTACTGGGCATGCTCATCTTTTTCTTGCCAAGGCTGGAGGTGTGGATATTAAAAGCCTCAGGAAGAGAAGAAAGGTGAGGTGGCAAGATGGTAGACAGAGTGCTGAGAGGCATGGCTGTGCTCCCTGAGTTGTCAGAGACTTGTAATAACCTATAGGTCCCAAGACCAGGGTCAAAGCGTTGGCATGACAATGGGGCCAAGTTCCCTCAGGAGTGCAGAAGAGGCCTGCAGATGATGGATGCTGGCAGCCATCTTCCCAGAAGTCCATGCCCTTCTCAGAGGAACTCTTGGGCTGGCAAGCTAGGATGTTCTCAGTCTCCATGAGAACAGGGGCTGCTTTCCTGTGCTGCCTTTGTGGGCCCCCGCTCCTCTTTCTTTCCTCCGCAGATGTTCACACAGCTTCTCACCTTACTTCTGGCTCAGGAGAAGATGGACAGAGGTCGGCTCCTCTCAAGCCAGTTGGAAAGGGAAAACTGCTAGGCCTTCATTCATCCTCCTGTTTCCGAGACAAATGTACTGACCCCTGCATAGCAGCAGGTCTCCTGCTGAAGTACCATGAGGGCTGCTGTCTCTAAGAAGAAAATGCACTGTAAACCTCAGGCCCCCGGGCCTGTGTGAACACGAGTCATCTGAAACACAGGAAGGACCACTGTGTCTCCAGTGTTTGTCAACACAGATGGTTGTTGGTCAGGCACCAGCCTAGATGAAGAAGCAAGGGAACGGGGGCAATGTTCAGGTTCTCGCCCCCACACTGCACGCTCTAGATCTCTAAGGAGCCAGTCTCAAAAACAGCCCCATAATGTTGGAAGCCACAGAGGACTCTGGAGCCGATGGTTCAGAATCCATGTTTCTCCTGGCCAGCAGTAAGGTGAGAAGCTGTATGAGGATCTACAGAGGACAGGAAGAGAAGCTGGGACCCAGAGAGGTAGCACCGGAAGCAGCCCCCATTACCATGGAGACTGAGAGCCTCCCGGTTTGCCAGCTGGCACCATGCTACCTTTCACACATCCGAGATGTGAAGCCAGAGAAGAGGGGTCACCTGTGTAACAGGACACAGCACCAGGACCACAGCCAGGCACAGTCTCTTCCAATGCACCACTGAAAGGTGCTCTTACTCCTTGTCCTTGCCACTGATATGAACCCACAAGGTCACCAATGTGCCACCAGGCCAGGAAGGCGCCACTTACTCAGACCTCAGTGGAAACATACAACAGGAAGTGCCATGGGTCAACAGAGAGCTTAGAGGACAACAAAGCATGGCAGCCTGGCTCCTGGGAGGGCCACCGATCAGGGCAGCCTCAGAACACAAGGGCATGGCAAGAAGGGCCTACCGGACGTTCTAGCCCTGCATGTGACAGAGGTTTATTTGGGACCACATGCAGAACATAAGGAGATAATGCATCGGGGCTTCATAATCGGGCCTGGGCAGCTGCTTAACCCAGAGCAGATCACGGATCCCTCCTGAGAACTCCACTTCTTCTCTGATAAAGGGACCCCCACCACTTTCTCTCCTCTGTGTAAGCTATCTGCTGTTGTATAACATCACAAGGTCACAAACAAGGTGTCTGCTAGGCTGTACTTATTTTCTGAAGTTAGAATCCTCCTCCAAGCTTATAAAGTTGAAGACAAGAATTTGGATCTTCATGGTGTGGACTGAATTGAAGCCTCATTCTCTTGCTGGTTGGTGGCTTCACTTTCTTCTTAGAGGCCAGGCACAGTTCCCAGCCATAAAGTCCCTCTCTACACACACTTATACACAGTAAGGCAGCTTATCTGAGGCACGGAGGAATAGTTTTCTAATAAAACAGCTGAGAGGGGCTGGAGAGATGGCTCAGTGGGCAAAGGGCTTGCCACACAAGCATGAGGACCCAACTTCAGTCAGATCCTCAACACCCCTGTGAAAAGCCAGGGCTACTTTTTTTCAGGCAGCACATGCCTATTAATTTTAGCACAGGAGGTAGAGGCAGGAGAATTACCAGGGCTCACTGAACAGTGAATCTAGCCGATCAGTGACTCCAAGTTCATTGAGAGACACTGTCTTAAAATATATGGTGGCAAGAAGTGGAGAAAGACACTGGTGTGGTCCCCTGGGGGACATGGAGTAGGAACATAAGGGATGCTTATCATCAAAGCACACTGCATACATGTATGACATTTTTAAAGAATAAATTTTAATTAATCAATGAAAAATAAAGGACAAACCATCCTGTTACCTTTCCCAATAACATGACTCAATTTAACGAGTGACCTCTTGCCACCTCCACTGTACTGTATGGGCTAGCAGCACATCACCAAGTTCATCTGTGCTCAGGGGAAGGATATTTGAGGAGACGGGACTCACTGTGACATGCTCACTGGGGGGGACTGCCTTTCCCTTCCCCCTCCTATGGCTGTGAACTGGGCTGACCCTCCCCCTGTGGGTCTCCTAGCCTGCTGGGATGAAGGCAGAAGGTAGGGCTGCTCTGCAGTGCCTACTGGTCCACACCTCTGCCCAGTTCGCCCACGCCACAGCTGGGGCCCCCAAACAGTAGACACCAACGATGCCAGCTCCAGCAGCCCTTCTGTTCCCAGAGCTGGAGAAAAGCTGAGTTTTCTGGCCCCACATGTGGGGCTCTGCCATTTTCTGATGTGGGTAGGAAAAGACCAGGACTGGAGACCAGCATGTGCCTTCCTAGTCAGGCCTCCTGCTCCATGTGATCCGGGCAGTGGCCTGCAGTACTATGGTGGGGTGTGGGGAAGTGGGAGGAAACCCGATGAATCAGAATGAAGAACACACAGACCCTAGGGGTGCATGTAGGATGTGCTAAGAACTTAAAAATAATTTGGGAGTGTTTTTTCCCTTAAATGAAGCCCTTCCCGGGGAGTGTTCTCTACAGAAGCAGCAGAAGTCAGCTGAGAGCTCAGTCCCAAGATGTGACTTTATTACAGGGACCAGGTAAGTGTCATCTTCAGGGTCACAGCAGCAGCAAAAATCCTTGGGGGAGGAAGAGGTAGAACTCAGCGCCCCTCCCTTCAGCTCCCCACGGGAAGCACTGGGATACTGGGACTTGCTGATGGAGGTCCTCCAGCAAGCACCACTCAGAATCTTCCTTTTCTTGGCTGCCCCACCGGGCTACAGTCCTCTTCTTGGCCTTCACAGTCACAATGTCCTGTGCCCAAGAACCAGCAGCAGTCTGACAGAACCGCCAGCCTTTGACTGAACTTGGTCAGAACCCTGGGATGGATAGTGCCACTACCATGAGCAGTCAAGCATCCTGGCTCTGGAAGCCCCAGGGAAGCCAGCGAGCCCTCTAAGTCCTAAGGGTGGCTGTTGCGCTGGCCTGTGCTGAAGGCAGTAAGCATACCTTCTCTGACTCCTTGGTCTCTGTCTGCCCCTCTGGCTACACCTGTGGCTCCCTCCTGGCCTGCTCACCATACTCATGAGAGAGAGGGGTGGGGTTCCAAAGGCCTCCATTGCTCTGCCCTGTGTCCCACTCCCTGTTCATCAAAAGGTCAGGGGGAATGTTTCTCTCCCTCTCTTAGAGTTAGCCACAAGTTTATCTGCCTGTCCCTCAGGACTTGGCTCTGGTGCACAGGTCACAGTTACAGCAATTTATTCATGAACTGGGGTTGGGTCTCTAGCTCCCACCCTTGCCTGTCCTAGAAATGGGGACACAGAGACCCCGAAGAGGCTGAACAAGTCAAAGCTGTGCCTTTGTCCTCTGCTGAGCTCCAACACAGAGATGAGCTGTCCCCCACCCTGACCTCAGAGATGATAGATCCGGTACTGTTCTAGGGGTTGTCAATACAGATGAAGCAATTAAGGCTGCATCCATGCTGCCAAAGCTATACCAGGTGGTGTTCCACTGCAGTGGAAGACTGCCAAGACAGGAAGGGCAAGGAACAAAGGTCATGGGTCATCAAGATTGATCCCAACAGGCCGCTCTTTCCCAGTTAGGGGTGGGTTCAAGAGTAGTGATTCTCTACCTCCACCCAGACTCCTGGCTCTCAACCCTAACTTTTGGAGCAGTCAGTTTAAGATTAGGTTTTGGTCTCCAAGGCAGGGATGAGCACTTTCTCTTCAGCTGTGTGGTGCTCTCAAATCTAATCTTGAAGGGGAGACAGCAGCAGTGGAGGAAGAGGGGGTGAGCAAGGGAGGACTGGCAGGAGGCTGATCAGAGAGCCAATACCTGCTTCTCATCACATGCTGCATCTGCCTGAGCAGCTGGCAGAAGTCTGGAAGGCCTACTACAACCTAGAACACCCCTGCCCCCAAGGTCAGAGTAGCCAGGAGCCCCAGCCTACTGTAGAGGCAAGGTAGACAGGAGAGTTCAAAGTGGCTATTTCTGGGACATCTGAGGGCAGTGTGAGACAGGCTGTGAGGCCTCCCTGTTCCTCTCATTGTCCTGAGGCTTTTCTCTGAAGATCAAACTGAGAATACACTCACCCAACTAGGCAGGCCAGACAAGGCAGAGGACTGAACTTAGAACCCCGGAAGCCCACTCTATGCTCTGAATGTCCTCTGTTGGACCAAGTTCAAGTCACTTGGACCTTCAAATGGGAACTTCAAATTAGGACCTTCGTCTCCTAATCTATGAGCATGGGCCTCCTCTGTCCAAGCCTCCATGGGTCCCCACTCTCTACAAGACAGGCTCAGATACCAGCGTGAGAAGACAAGGGAGGCCCCTTAGGTCTGGCCCTGACATCAGTAGGCTCGAGCCCTACACGGGCTACTCTCCCACGCCTGCAGGCCACCAGGTTGCCCTGAACCATGCCCAGTTCTCCAGAGACCCCAAGCCTTCTACTGTCTTGGCAGAGTGGGGTCCTTTGCCCCTTGCATCTCCATGCCTACAGGAGCTTTCCCACTAGACCTAAAACCTCTGAGAACTTCCGATGGCTCCCTCAAACAGACCAGGGCCACAGCCTTGCTTCTGTATACAGTGCTTCCTATTTATAATGGCTGGGGTGTCTTCCCACTTACCTCAGGCCAAGTGCTGCTCTGAACACTCACACATAGCTTCTGCCCCTGTTTGTCAGGGAAGATGAAGTGCTCTTCCCATGAGGGGCTTTGGTGGCCCTTGAAGGGGTAGTCTGGTGAGTTGGTGCCACTTCCTGCCACCGAGGAGGGATGAGCAGAAGCCAGAGGCCCAGGTCTCCTTCTCGTTGAGTAGAGGCTGCCTCTGGGCTCTACTAGATCCATGGACACCTCCTCCTCACAAAGCCTCCTTTTCTTCCGTTGTCAGATGGAAAAGCCACTGTGCCACGCTGAGGCTGTGGGCTGCAGCGTACCTGCAGAAATGCTCTATGCACCTATTCGCCTTCCCTAACAGCTGCATGGTGAGGAGGGGAAGGGAAGCTTCCGGCACGATTTTACTGACAAAGCCAGCTGGCACTTGGGCTTTAACCACGTGCCGTGTACTCACACATTTGATCTTTGTGAAATTCCAGCAAGGTCATGAACTAAGAAAAAGGAGCATGTGTGGTCCTACTGCATCCCAAACACCATCCAGACAGTGAGGGCAGAAGCCCAGGACTTGGGAGGCCTGAAAGAGTGATGGTTGGAGCAGGAGCTTAGGCAGGGCCACCAATACTGCCTTGGTTCTGGCTCTTTCATTATCTGAGCCCTGGGTGCCTGATAACTGTCACCTTCCTGGCTACCTTCATCTTAGGTCATCCATATGTGGAAGAAATGCCTTCTGGTGACAGGAAGTAGAGGATGGACCAAACACACCAGGAGAGAGGAGCCAGAGCGGAGCTGGATAACCCCTGATCCTAACCAGCACTGCCACCCCCAGCCTCTCATGCTAGCACCAGGCTCATCTCTAGGCTGAAGTGTCATTGTATTCCTGGCATCATGCTTGGTGCCAGCACAGATTACAGAAGGAAGAGTCTGAGCTCCACTGGCCCAAGAAGCCACCCTACCCAGGAGTCTTGGGAGCCAGAGTGGAGCTGGGGACAAATAATGTCTGAGATTCCAGGACAGTAGACCTAGGCACGCAGTCCACACAGCAGGTGGTTTGACAAACTGACACTTTGTTTGAATGGTTCATCCAGCTAGACCCTGGGCAGGATGACCCCAGTAGAAGTAGGCTGAAGGCTGATTCTCTACTGGTCCCCTTCAAGGCATCCCAAGTAAGCAATTCACTGTGTGGGGAGACAAAGTGCCTGCCAGAGTCACCAGCCTCCTTCCTAAAGGCCTGCCCTTCCTGTGATGGGCTCCAACACCTTTCACGGCCTGCTCTACACAGGGATGTGCCAGTTACTCTTCAGCAGTGTGTCTGGCACAGGTGTTCTGAGTCATTTATGGCAGATCTCATGCTCCTAAGTCCTCAGTGTTCTTTTGGTCCTGCTCCTGGCCCTAGGCCTGACTTTAACAATGACCTGGTCTAAATGCTAGGGTGGGGTGTGTAAGAGTGTGTGTGAGTGAGTGTGTGTGTGTGTGTGTGGCTGTGTGTGTGTGTGGGGGGTGTGTATGTAGGTCAGAGGCCAACCTGTCATTCCTCAGACATAAACCCTCCTTTTTTGAGACAGAGTCTCTCATCAGCTTGGGACTCAGCTAGTAGACTATGTTGGTTAGCTAGTGAGCCACAGGGATATACCTGCCTTTGCCTCCTCAGTGCTGAGATTAAAAGTATCTATTGTCACAACTCACTTTTTTTTATTTTTTACCGTTGTTTATGTTGTTAGTTTTGTTTTTTCCCCGGGTGCTGGGGTTAAAGGCATGTGCCACTACGACTGGACCACACCCCACATTTTAATACGAGTTTTGGGGAACCAAAAACGTTCTTCATGCTTGCAAGGCACTCCCTTGATTACGCTAACTCTCCAGCCCAAGCTCCAAATTCTAAATTTGCTACACGAATAGTAGGCAGAAGCCAAGCCACTGCCTCATGAACCACAAAATGATTATCACTGCATGTTTGTCTTGGTGACCGGAAAAGTACAAAGTGCTCGTGGAGAGCCTGGGGCACCAGACCTGAGGTACCTGGAGCCACCTGAGATTAGCAGGGAAGGACATCGTGTGAACCTAGCCTTTCATGGCTGAGCCCTCTTCCCAGCACTCTTGGAGACCACTTTAAAGAAGCAATTCTGCCCTCAGGGCTACCCTATCATCTGTATCCTTCAGGACCCAGGTCTGTCCCTTGGGTGTGTCACCCCCTGGAGACAGCGCCAGGCCAAGGCACGTAGCCCCAGTTACCTAGGCTCCCACTGGTCTTGTTACCAAGAGCACAAGATAAATACGTTTTTATACTAAAAATAAACTACTTTATTAAAGTGATAAAAAATACTCATGGCAACAAAATTTTTACTTTTTGAAATGATCCCTCTTAGTTTCAAGCAAAAGTTATAGAAACAAGGAAGAAAATTTGCCTTTTGAAGCCTCGACATATAATATAGACCTCCTCAGGAGTCCTGAGAAGTGAACCAGCATCCATCCTTTCCCTGGTTCTAGAGACAAAGACTGCCTGCCATTCCCAGTCCCCTTGGGACTTCAAGTCCCCAGGCCCTGCCTGGAGCCCCGTTTCCCAGCAGCCTGTATTTCTGGCTGGAACAAAAGAGCTGCCCATCTCGGGGCGTGTCTGGTACTTCTCCTTGGCAACCTCCACCAAGAGTTCCTCCATCTTCCCTTCTGCACAATGAGACACAATAAAGGATCACAGACAGATACATACAGACAGACAAACATAGACACACACACACGCACACACATGCACACATGCCCAGGATAGTAGTCCAACCCCATTCATGGCTTTTGCTGTTCTACCTAACCTTTCACTTGGCTCCATGGTTCTGCCCAACAATTTCATTATTTATATTAAGACCAGGCAGCCCTGTATGTCCAGCAACAGTGAAAGACACCGAATGGGGAAGTTGGGTGGCGAGGGCAGGCTGGATGCAACATACACCTCTCTTGGGTCTGCCAAGGACTGTCTGCAGTATCAGGGCAACATGGACTGACTTTAGGGATGCAATTGTAGAAGAAAAGGACAGGAAGTTATTTTGTTACATTTTAAAAGGATTTATAACTATTTAAGGACTATAGATAATGACAGTGTTATTATTCAAAATCTGGTCATCACTACAGGGCACAGCCAGCACACTTTATTTTCTCTCTACTGGCAAATTCTCTTGTATCTATCTTTGGCACTATTGACACCATTTTTCTCTTGTGCTGCATATAGTCTTCAAGTCTCTAGTCCGGATGTGGTTTGTCCCTCAGGTAGTAGTGGGTCTTTTAAGAGGTGGGACCAGAGGACCTAGCTCAGATGACAGAGTGCTTTGTCTAGCAGGCATGAGGCCCTGCATTCAATCCCTGGTACTCAGGAGGTGGAGGTTGGAGGGCTCAAGGTGATCCTCAGCTACACGGGGAGTTCAAAGCCAGTGAGGACTATATAAGACCCTTGGCCACCATCTTATCCCCCCACATCCACCCCTATTCCCACTCAATCGTCCACACAAATAAGACAAGAAACCTTTTAGGAGCTTTCTGATGCACTGGAGCTTGACTGGGAAAGGATTAGAAGCCATCTAACTCCTGTGGTAATGTGACCTCACGCTCTCATAATCACCCCAACACTGTGATGTCATCTGTTATGACAGCCTCACTAGAACCGAGCCACTTGCCAGCACCCTGTCCTTGACTCTTCGGTGTCAGCTAAAGGCATCCGCTTTCCTTACAAAGCTAGCCTAACTCGGGTGTTTCAGTGAAGCACCAGAAAGCACACTGGTACACTCTTCTCAGCGTCTATGTGAGTCTCTCCTATACACCTCTCGAAACAAACAGAAATCAAGGGTTCTAAGTCTGTACCCAACATCCAAGGTTCTCTTTTGTGTGTTATCATTCAAGGGAGGGGGTAGGGAGAGAGAAAATTAAGAGAAAAAAAGTAAGACGAGCAACTGAGGCAGGAAGAGCTTGGTGGTTTAGTCCAGGTCCCCAAGAGAACTGCTCTGGTCTGACATGCCCTTTCTGCCTCTGCTAAGAAGGAAGCTCCCCCACATTTCTTCAGAGATATAAAAGGAGTTGGAAATCCTTGAGAATCTCAGGTGACTGTGCATGACCATGGCACAATGTGCAGTTCCCTGAAGGAAAAAAAAAACCTGTAAAGTGTCCCTGGTAAGAAGTTCTGGCACGAGAAGGCAGCAAGTGCCAGGATGAAGGGAAGCTGCGTGAAGCTTCCTTGACTCCTTCACTGTTAATCTGCCAACAGGCCAACATCAAAACTCACACATCAAGGATGTCATCATCTTCAAACCAAGATATTTGGTGAGCACACACAGCCCACAGATGGGACAGAGAGCAGGACATGACTAAGACACAGTCCTTCAGAAGTGCTCTGGCCACCCAGAATTTGGGTACCCCAAAGGGTTAATGAGCATCTTAAAATCCTTAGCTAACTGAAACAACAGAAGAGGGTCATGGGATAGCACATGACCAACTTTTTTTTTAAGTGCTTGTTAAAAAAAAACCAAGTTGTGTCCATCTGTGGCAAGGCAGGCCTGGGAATTGGAAGGAGAAGGCTTCTGGAAGGGCAGCAGCAGGCACATCACCAAGCTAGTGAAGGGCAGTGTGTGCTGGTGGGTAAGGAGGCTGCGGGGAACAGGGCTGAGCCTGTGGGGCCGCTTGTTCTCCTTAACTGGAGGAAGTGGGGGTCAGTCTCCACTGGGCACCAGCAAGCCAGATCCCTTAGGGTCACTCTTGACATCTCGTGCCTCCACCTATGCTTTCTGGCGAGCAGGCTAGAGGAAGGGGAGCAGGGGAGCTTCTCTGAAATCTCCTCCTGTGCTCGGACTCAGGCCTGCAGACGCACAGGCTGGCCTACTGACCTCAGCCTGGGACACAGCAGACAGCTTGCCTTGTGTACGTCCACTCTTTCTTCCTCCTTTCCTCATTACACACACCAAGATGTGTCTGGTGAGGCTTAGATGCCCTTGAAGGCTCTGATAACTTGGGAGGAAGACAGAAACCCTTCAGGTCCACTTCCCCTTCAGACATCTGCGCCTGTCTGTCTTTTCTGGATGCTATCAAGGGTCGTGGACCAGCCTGGTGTGTGTCACCCTTTTGTGTTCCCCACCATTGTCATCCATGTTAGGATCAGACAGCTTCCTGAGCACAAATGGGACTGGATGGCCTCCCTGATGCTAAGAAATACCTTACTCTAGGTCCCCTAGCGTCCACTGAGAATCCTACCCCTGGTGGGGCTGGCACTGCCAGCCAGACTATAGTCCATAGGCCATGAGATAACATTCACTGTTGTCACGCTCTCTTCCAGGCTGGAGGTGTGTTCCAGAGACGGGGCACTCAAAGGTTTCCCATATGAGCCAGTTCCTTGGTACCTCTGAAGGCGTCATGCCTACCTGTGATTATCTGCCCCAGGGTATCTTCTTCCTTACCCTGCTCCAAGGCTGACCCTCCTCTTTGGAGTCCAGATATCTCTGCCCACCAGTCTAGAGCATACCACCATATTGCCAGGAGCAGAGATCAGGAGATGTCTGTGTTCCCCCTCCCCCATCACCAGCAGACCCAGCTCAGATAGGCAAGCTTATGCTTCAGAGTTCAGCGGGCTCAAGTGTCCTGGTTCAGCGGGCTCAAGTGTCAAGGAGCCTGCAAGATCACAGAAGAAGGGAGACCTAGGGTAGGGTTTGGATCAGACCTTGGGAGCCTCCCTCCACAGCACAGGCTGCAAAGGATGTTAGCATGCAAAAGCATGCACAGGTAAGGCGACACCGCCAGGCTTGGGGATACACATAACCTCTGCAACTCACAGACACCAAAAGCTCTGTAAAGCTAAGGTAAACAACTCACTAATGACACAGCTAAGTGGAAGGAACTATTCAGGGGCTTGGACTGTCTGCCAGAAGGGATCAAGGTGGCTAGCAATTAATCTCACTGATGGACCATGTTCCAAGGGCCCATGAACTCTACCCCCAGCTAACTAGTCCAGCATTCCTTTTAGGTCACCCAAACCAACTATCCATGAACCCCTATATCCTTTCTAAGAGGTTCTGGATGTGGCTTTCCCCATTGAAGGTCATCTTATTTCCCAGTGACAGGCTAGTGAAAATGTGGATTCCTGCTTCTAAAGTGCTCACAATTCATGAGGGGTCTCTATGCAAACCCTCCCTATTCCCTGGTGCTCCCTTTCCACAGAAGCATGGGGGCAAAGGTAGACTCTCACTTTTGTGACTTCTGACCTGCAAAGGGGGAGGGATTGGCAGAACTCCCAGCAGGGGTTTCCCCCCCATCAGCACTGTTTCTAAGGAAGCCCAGAGTTTTCATTCAAATCCACCACATTTGATTCTTTATGGAACTGTGTTCAGACTTGGAATAAACAAATATTCTTTGAGCATAGTGCAGGCACTGAGGAAAACATGAGGCATACGGGCTCCTTCAAGCCACCCATTTTTCTGAGACAGAAACTGAGTGTCTGAGAGGCCTCAAATTAGGCAAAAGACAATACAGTTGAGACTTCTACCTCAAGGATGCTGTACACCTGCAGGTTCCCTCCTATGGCTGAGGTGCATCCAAACCCTTTCCACACAGCAGGGACAGAGGTGTCCTCTGTGACACTGGGATCTACAAAGGACTGGAAATCAGAGCCGGCTGACTACCTAGCTGGGCTGGTCTCGATCTGAAATGTCCCAAACCCAGTTCTCCAGGACAGGCAACCACTTCTTCTATTCTGATCCCAACCCTCCATCTCAGGTACTGAGCATCAACAGACAGAAGGTGGCCATGTGACCCCCACAGCCCACGCGCACACGTCATAGCTGCACTGTGCTTGAGCCCACCAGGTCCTCCCACAGCCTTCCTTCTCTTGGACTCTAAACCAGCTAACAGGACTGGTTTATGGAGCCAGAGCCAGATCCCGCCCCCTGGGGATCCCCTTCTTCTCCAGCAGAAATGCTCAGAGCCTAGCTTGTCTCTGTAACCCCCTGGTGATGGTGATGAGGCTCCTGGACCGAGGTTCATGGAGCCACACCTTCCTACAGGTATCAGAGGGGTCTCTGCTCTTCCATCTGGGCTTCCCACCTTGGACCAACTTGGGTTTCAGATACTTGGGGTAGGGAGGCTCCTGGACAGCAAAGAAACCCTCAGTCTCCCCCTCCTTCGGCTCTGGCTCTCTGTCACGGTGACCTCCCCTCCCCCAAGAAGGGCGGTGAGCTGGGAGATGGGGGTGGGAGAATCCACCGGCTCCACGGATGCTCTCTGGAGGGGGCAGGGAAGCCAGGCAGGGCGTGTCGCTTAGGCCTTTCTCTGCCCAGTGCCAAGCTCCTTGATATGAGACGCTTCTGTACCATCCCCCAAGACACCTGCTATGGAGAGAATCTTCACTCTCATGGTCCACACCCCTGAGCCCCAAAGAGGCTAATGCATTAGCGAAGGACAGTGGGTCTAGAACCTTCTGCCCAGTCAGATGTAAGCCATGGGAGCTAAGCGCTCTGTTCCCCTACCACCTGCACCCACTCTTTTCGAAAAGGGACAGGTGTTGTGTCGTGTCCCCCATTCCCGAGCGGCCATCTGCTTCGGGGTTGGACTTGTCCTTCCCCCTGGTTCCGGGTAGGGTCCACAGGGAAGCCCTCGGGCGCAACCTTATTGGGGTGGGGGCAACTAGCCCCTAGCCCCACCTCGTTTTCCCAAAAGAGGCTCCTGTCCCCTCGCCCACACCCTCCCTGGCACCCAGACACCTGCACCGTGCTCCGCAGCCGGTGCCGCAGTGCGAGCTAGTCAGCGAGCCCGCGAGCCCGGCGCCTAGAGCCACTGTGCTAGCCGACGCCCTCGGTCCTCCTGGACGCACCTGCACGGGGGACCCCTAGCCAGATCCCACCCTCACCCTCATCCCCTGACCCCGGAGCCGCCTCCATCCTTTACCCCGGGTCCTCCCCAGCCCGGCCCCACCCGAGCCGGCCCCATTTCCCCATCTGCATCCCTTTCCTCCTCCGCCCGGGCGTGGAAGGGCCTTGGTGAGCCGGGGCTGGGAGGGTCCCCAGTGGGGTGACTGAATGGGCGGCATGGGGAAAGCACTCGGCTCCGAGCCGAGAGAATAAACCGAGTACTCACCGCTCTGCTCCCCCAGGAACACCAACTTGAATTTTCGCAGCGGGTTCCCAAAATCTCCCCCTGCGGACATGGTGCTGGCAGCTGGGGCCCAGAGAGGAGGAGGAGGAGGAAGCGGCGAAGGAGCAGGGAGGGGAGAGTAGGAGGG
>LOJH01041890.1:0-14307 GCA_001685095.1 Ellobius talpinus | reverse complement strand
GGTGAGAAAGGAAAGTTGGGCACTCAATATAAGTAGATATAAAATAATCTATAAAATAATCACTGGAAGTACTTCATGAGTACCTTCTCTAAGTTGGTGGTTCCGCTGCATGATGGAGTTATAACAGAAAGCAAAACAAGTGAGATCCCTGTCCTAAGAGTGCCAGCTGGAAACATGAAGAGGCATTTTCTCTGAAGATAGTGCTGAGGAGGGGAAGAAGAGGTAGATGCCCAGAACCAGTAGAACCAGTGATCCTGTAAGACAGCAGTTCTCAGCCTTTCTCAGGCTCACCTAAAACCATCAGAAAACACAGATATTTGCATTACAATTCATAACAGTAGTAAAATTGCAGTTATGGAGTAGTAACAAAATAATTTTATGCTTGGGGATCATCTCAACATGAGGAACAGTATTAAAAGGTCACAGCAGTAGGAAGTTGAGAACCAGTGCTGTAGGAGGTACCAGGGAATGATTTCTAGAAGATGTCTAGCTGACTCCAGGGGTGTGAAGAGCAAAAGAGAATGACATGTGTCTTCGGGTTTCCGTTGCTGCAATAAAGCACCATGACCAAAAGCGACTTGCAGATGAAAGCGTTTATTTCGAGCTTCCAGCTGTCTATCACAATCCGTTATTGAAGGAAGTCAGGACAGGGAACTGGAGGAAGCAGCTGACTCAGAGTCGATGAAGGGACGCTATTTATTAGCTTTCAGCCTGCTTTCTTATAGAAGCCAGGGACACCTGTCCAGGTGTGACACTTCTCCTGGTGTGCTGGGGACTCCCACATCAACTGCTACCCAAGAAAATGTCCCACGGACATGCCCACAGGCCAGTCTGAGAGAGGCATTTTTTCAGTTGAGGCTCCCTCTCCTCAGGTGACTCTAGCTTGTGGCAAAGTTGACAGAAAACCAACCAGCATGCTGGGTTTGCTCGACAGAAGGAAAGACACATGTGATGGTCTGTATAAGTGAGAGAGAGCCTGACATTTCAAAGCCACTAGGGGGGAAAATTGTAATATGGTTATTTTAGCTACATGAGAATTGTGCTTATGGATGCAAACTTTGTCCAGTGAGAGACAGGAAGTGGTAGGGAGGAGGTACACACCCACTCAGAAGCCATGAGAATTAACTCCTTGTAACTACAAACTTCATCCAATGGGAGTCAGGAAGGAAGGGGACAGTGTACTGATGCGTTCCCTTTCTAGTCCTTCCTCTAAACAGTGATACACATGCTAAGATTTATCAGACACTTAGCACGTATAAGACACCATTCACAGCATTCTAAACATAAGCATGTTTCATCTTCTAAGGACTTCAAACTCTTGATACATGTAAAGTCAATCCAAGTAGCTTGCCTAGAGTAGCTCTTTCATTCCATGATGGAGCAGGGCTTTGAACTGAGATCTCTGTGGTCTGGGTTAGCTCCTAAAAGGAGAGTCTGACTGACTTTGTAACAACCTATTAATGGCTATGAAAGCATCTAAGTAGGTGATAGATCTGTCTTCTCCCACCCCCCTCCCAATACTCTAAAGTCTGCAGTTCCAGTTTCAGCCGTGCCTTTAAGTGTATGCTGTAAAACACAGCTGGGAACTGATTTTACCTATAATTATTGGCCTCTTACCAGTATTTAAAGACACATTGCATGGATCAGCGCTTTGAACTTTCATTGGTTTTATCAACAGTGTGCCATTACTTTCCTAAGGACCTCTGTGTCCCCTTTATTTAGATCTTGCAATGGTCTATAATTACATGAAACTACAAATCCTCAATGGATTGATTTCCATAAATTACAAATATGCATGCATTGTGTTACTAGGCAAAAGGTCAGCCAGCCAATTTGTTACAGCAGTAGCACATTTACCGGGGCTTGGACAGTGATCCATTTGTTGAAAGCCTCCTGGTTTTAACTCTTTAGCCCAGATTTTCACGGAAATACTAATTTATATGCAATAGCATTTAAACCACTTGCTCCTTGTAATAATTAGAAAATAGCCCACACTGGATAGGCAATTATAAATTAGTATTTTGCTTATGATGCATGTGTTTTTAATTTAATTTTCTATGTTGGAGAATAAATGTATGGTGCTTTGCAGCATCCTCAATATATCAATTCCAAATTAATTCTACTGTCAATATAAAAGCCAATTCTGCAATATTAAATTCTAGGTTTGCTAAAAGGAATACTAATAGCCTAGCTTTATCTTAAAAATAATGAAATATTATATATTATACAACTTGCAGTTTATTAAGTTAGACTCTCTCAGTGCCTTGAGTGGTACTTAGTAATCAATTAAAACTGAATCTAATCAATAAGGTTTAAGCAGCAGGGATGAAGTTATTAAGTTTCAAAGGGTAACCTATGTCTTGTCTGGCAGAAGCTTGGTTGAAACAATGTCTATCACATGGTTATGAAATTAGTCCAGCTGTCACTCTGAACTCCAAGACTTCTGGTCTTGCCCTTCAAATACATTTTCCTGTTATGAAAATCATAACAAGTTCTGTTTCTACAAAGAGCATCACACTTTTTCAGTCCTCCTAGGATCGAAACCCATACTGATCACTGACACCTCCTCTTCTTTGCTGGTCACCCCAGTGTACAGCCATGTTCTGTTTTTCCAGTCCATTAGTCCCATCATCGTTCTCCTTGATACTCCAATACCCACCAAGTAGGACTCCATTTCCTTGTAGGCTCTCCTTCACAGCTGAGTTTAAATATACACCTTATGCTCTTGCATAGCAATGATCACAAGACTTATAACTTCCTGCCAGCTATCCACATCTGTCGTTATTGTTATGAGCACGCAGCTAAGGTCTAGGGTGCTTTCCTGAGTATCTACCTAGTACGTATTTAGGTTATCTACGTCTAACAGATGACAAACTAGGGTTCTCAATTTTCAAAGCTTCCCAAGGCCACATAACCAGCACTGACAGACCATAATCAAATCTAGATGCTTGCAGATCTTGACCTTCTAAGGCCTTCCTTCCAAATCTGCTTCCAAAATAGGATTGGAACATACATACACACACACACACACACACACACACACACACGGATAGCTAGATAGACTGATGGATAGATGGGTAGGTAGATAGGTAGGTAAGTAGGTAGGTAGATAGATAGATGATAGATAGAAGTTATAATTAAATTTACAGTGTTTTGGTTGGACTTAGTTTTTAGAAATATTATGTCTCCCAGCAGTCAATTATTCCCACATTTAATAGCTAATGCCGCTTACACATTTCTGGAAAGTCTCCCTGAAAGGCAACTGCTGTCTCATGCTTAATGTGAAAGAACAGATCTGAAACTTGAGGCAATGTCATCAACCTAAGAGTATTTACTTGTTTGACTGTTTGATTAATTCTGTCTTTTGTGATTGAACTTTCAGTTTATGGTTGGTTCGTTAGTGTAGAGACTCACAGTTGATAGATAAATTGAGCAAAATGGGCTGTATGAAATGCCTAAAGATTTAATAAAATATTATATTTAAAAAGAGGCACATGGAATAGAGATGCCCATAGTCCGGAGAAATTCAGAATCTTGCTTTACTTGAAGAGCTGTCTGCAATAACATTTGGTGGTACCTTGGCTGTATTGTGCTTATTCTATGAAGTTATGAGGTTAAAGGGCAGTAGCTTGCTGAAGAACAGGGAATCTGAGGCTGGTATGACGTTGGGGCATCACGAGTGGACCAGACAGCTTGTGAAGCAGCTCCTGTTGCCTCTTTAATTTCTCTCCCCAAAACAAGTGTGTGGGTGCGTGTGCGCGTTCCAGTCATTCTTTTTCTTCTTGTACTATTCTCTGCTAATTGAAATTGTAATCACTCTGACAGCTAGGTAGAGGGAAAATCATTCTTTCATATGGGAAAAGGTAATTTTAAGGTGTTTTAACTAACAGGAAGAAAACCACAGATAATAGGCACAAGAATCTGGTTGTCATGTAAGTACAAATGAATTTCTTTTCTCCATTTTATCTAAAAATATGAAAGCTTAGAAAACACAAACACTTGTATTTATCACTGTGAGTAATTCTAAAGACATGAAATTTAAGTAATAATATGTTTTATTATTTTATAGTTAAGCTTTTCTGATAAAAATGGCTTTTATTTATGTCAAAAATGTCATGTTTTTAGGGTGACATAAAGTGTCCCATTAAAGATTTGTCTTTCTGAGTTGTTTCTAATAGTGCTTTCTTTTAATAGCTGATTTTAAGAACATTCTTAAACATTTAAGACACTATGAATTCTTCTTGAAAACAGAAATAAGTCCGTGCCATTATTTCTTAAATAAAAATGAAATACTGACAATTGGTCTCCAATGTTAAGTACAATTGCATCCAAAGTGTACTGAAAACTGACTTTTCTAGGCAGGTAGATTCCTGAGAAACTTTCTGCCTAGATTACTAATTAAGCTGTGTTTTGGTTGTGTCTGTCAAGAAACTAAAATTAGAATAGTGTTTAGAGTTCATCTATGCTAGATAAGTAAGCTATGACTTGAACAAACAGATATTTCACTTATTGTTTAATCTTACTCAATTAGTTGGACACTTGTTAAAATATTCTGATGTGTCAGCTGCAGCAGCCAGCTGGCAGGTAAGAGTCCTGCTGGCAGGCCACTCCACCACCATCCCCATCTATTGGACACTGTAAACTACAAGACCCATTCTGCCACCCAACACCACTGAACCCATCACCCTCCCCCTGGCCAAATGTCCCCCAACAAGAGCAGCAATCCCTAGAGATACAAACACTGCTTACACCACTTAGAAGAAGAGATGGATAAACGGCAGTGTAAGAATACATTCAATAACATCAAAAGCAATATGGCACCATCAGAACCAAGTGGTTCTACAGCAGCAAGATCTGAACATTCCGACGCAGATGAAGCAGAAGAAAACGACGTTCAAAATAATGTTGTGAAGATGATAGAGGCCCTTAAAGAGGAAATGAGAAATTCCTTTAAAGAAATCTAGGAAAAATATTCTTATTGGCCAAGTTTGTGTTACTTAAATATAAGTGGATTTATGTATTTTAATAGGATGATGTTGTTCAACAAACATTATTATGTAACTAGATATCTAGGTCATGAATATGGGGGCATGAATATAACACATGGACTTTGTAATGTGCTAAGGCCATTTACAACATAACTTTTTTTTTGGAACAGGATTTTTGTTCAAATAGTCATAGTCTTTGCTCTCCTGAAAACTGACATTCGTTTATTCCCGAATCAGAGAGTAGTGAGCATGAAGTTCTGCTGATGAAGAAAAACCTGCATTCAATGATGAATACGACTGTGTGGGTTCATTATTTTTGCTTTATAATACTTCTTCACTTTATACTCAAATATCTAGTATAATCCTTCACGCACAAAAAAATCAAGCCTTCAATGGACTGCCTTGACAATAACATACGATTGCTATTCTTGTTGAGTGATTGGTTCACTGTGTAACTCAGGAAAATAATAAACCATTCCCTATGCAAGATTTTAACAGCATATAAATATCTAAGAGCTGGGTGATCTGTGTCTAAGCACTTGTAAGGGTGGGTGAGCACAGATCTGTCTGCTGACAATTCTACCACCCATTGGGATGAAATGGTTAACTCAGATGATGCTCTTCTTACACTTGTGAAGTCACATGGGACCACGAATATGAAATTTATTACAGTGCTACTCTAAGATGATTTTGAGGATGTGGTACTTCAAGGAGGGGAGGGGAACAGACATTTCGTAGGCAGGGATTTATAAATGTCAGATGAGGGGGCTGAGAAAGGATGGAGTTCATTAGATTTCTCCAGAGAGCTATATATATATATATACATATATATAGTCTAATATATTTTTAACAGCTAACAGGTAAAGTTTAACTTTATATTAGAGTATTTAGAGTTCAGGTTTCCTAGCCAATACCTGTGTTATCACAAATAAACCCCAATGGCGTCTCTGAGCCTCTGTGTCCTTCCCCTGCAAAATGAAGCCAATGATGAAGGCTGCCAAACAGTTGATATGAATGGTATTACTAGTGTGGCTCTCTTTGCAATATAAAGGAATAGGGCAATGCTATCTATTAGTCTAAAAGATCATTTATTTCTCCTCAGCAATTATGACCAATTGTTGGAATTAATACATATACTTATATGGTTTAAAGCTGCACACTAAAAGCTGAAAGATACAAAAGTGAGCGAGCTGGAGAAATTTACCTCAAGAGTCATTTAATTTAATTTACAGATTGCACACAGATAATAACTGATGTAAGAGGGACTGAATGCTCACTGAGCATGGAAATAGCTTCCATATTAAAAAAAGCAAGTGTCTGTGTTATTGCTTTGTTTTCACTAATATCCCAGGAGTTAATTTTAATATTACCCAGGAGCCCAACATGTCCATGGCCTTGAAGCCATTTCAATAAGTGTATCAGCCATGGATATATAATTGGTTGTTGTTATTACTATATTAGCAAAGACGATTTTGAAGATGTGGTATTTTAAAGAAGGGAAGTGAGCAGAGACATTTAGTAGGTGGGGATTTATCAGTGCTAGAACTGAGCACTGAGAAAGGATGGCATTCATTAGATTTCTCCAGACAGTTGTGTTTACTTATATTTTTATTTTTATAAAATATAGAAATACTTATATGCATATTTACTCTTAGCTTTCTGTGACTCTAGTACTATGTCAGGAGTAATTAATATGGTTTAATTTGATGGGCACCGTGACATGGCACAAAGACCTATAACCAGACAATTAGAGCATTTATAGATGTTCTAACGTGGATCCTGCTCATCAATTAGGGATAATGTGAAGGCTAACGTATCAACAGTATATCTTGGGAAGGCATCACACCCCACATTCTCTTATTGAACTTGATGTCATCTTAGGGTGTTGGGTGCTAAAACTACCTGGAGTCACATCGGTGCCCAGTAAAGTACCATTGGTATCAGCCTTCAGATGAAGAAAGGCTGTCCTAGGGTTCTCAAGCTCATTAAGGATGATAAAGACTTATTTATATTGGTTCCACATAAACTTTTAGCTACTATGAATGTGGAAATATGATTATTTACACATATAGCTCTATTAACAAATTGTTCAAAGAAAAAAATTAAGAATCTTAGAATTTTAAATATTTACTCTTAGATTTCCATGAATCTAGCACTGTGTTCAGAGTAATGAACATGGTTTAATTTGATGGGCACCATGACATGGCACCCAGACAAGGATGTTGATCTTGTTTCTAGCCTCTGGTTTCTGTGTGACCTTGGGAAAGCCATTTAACGTGTTGATCTTCAGTTTTCAACTGTCAGTGAGACACTTACACAAGCATAATGCTGAAAAACGGAATTCTCTCCCCAGCTGTTTTACTTTTCTTCCTTCTCCCTTACGCCATTGATATTACTGTCCAGCTTTGTTTCTAACTCTGTGCATTCATTATCTGTCTACTAAAATGAAAGTATTCACTTATATGTTTGCACAGCTAATGTCTAGGTTGTACAGTTCTAAATACCTTCTCCTCAAGGAGATATGGACCAGTGACAGTTTCTTATATGAGTTGAGAGAACTAGTGTGGCTACAGAGTTGGCTCAGCGGTTAAAAGCCCTGTTCGCTCCTCCAAAGGACTCAGCTTCGGTTTCCAGAACTTGTATGGCTGCACACAACCATCTGTTAACTTCAATTCCAGAGGTATCTGATGCCCTCTTCTCTTCCCTTTGGGTACTGCAAACACTTGGTGAACACACATACCCCCAGATCATACATACGCATATAAAATAAATATTTAAAAAGAAAATGGGAACAGACTTTCCAAGTTTGAAAAAGAAGAGTCATTACTCCTACTGAATGTTGAGTTTGAATTTGAGGGGTGTGTGTGTGTGTGTGTGTGTGTGTGTGTGTTTAAAATCCACATTCTTGGTAATAAGAGACAAGAAGGTAAAATAAACTTCTGGGTTATGAAATAAAACATAAAAATATCCTTTACTATCAAGAGCAAAAGCCTGGTGCTTGGGAGCATGAAGTTTATAAAATGTAAACAGAAAGTGGTAATGAAGAGGTGTGTGCTTTTCAAGGGGACCTTTTCCCTTCTTCCCTAAAGAGGCAGAGTTGAAGACACCCCACAGAATTTACTAGTTATTTACTGAAATAATTAAATGACTAATCTGAAGTGATCATATGGTTTTCAGTTGGTAAGATTAATAGCTTGTTCATACTGTGAAGCAAAATATACCCCTGCCTTCCCTCCATAGTCTAGAATATTTCCAAGCTGAATTACAGCAAAATAAAGTTGATTTTTAAAAAAAAATATTTGAATTAAAACTGTAAATTTGGAAACATTCACATTGATATTGTCAATGATGGTAAATTATTAATTTTGAAACAAGTTCTTCTGTTTCCACATAATCATCTCAAAAAGAAAAATTATGACTATATATGTACCTATATAGCTATATACATTTGTTAATAGACATTGTTTATCCTTTAGCTATAGTATAATTTTATCCATACCACACAAACTACTATGTTTCAAAAACATGTAAGTTATTTGGCAAGGCATACTATGTTTAAGTTGTGTCTAAATTTAAGCACTAGTTTAGAGCCACTAATTTTTTCTCTTTCAACTCACAACAAATTTTTAAGCAGCCGTCTTTGAAGTTATTCTACCCTTTTGTCTCAATTATCATCATCCAACTCCATGAAAATGCTCTGTAATTACACATTGTCTCTTTGGTACCATTTCCAGTGCCTTTGGTGGATTAGGCTCACTAAAACGTATATTGGAATGAAAAAAAATTGACCAAAAGTGTCTACTGAAATGAAATAGGGCAAAGATTCAGGGAATAGTCAAGATCAAAAGCCATAAATAAAGATAGCAAAAGGATGCTTCTAGAACAGGGACCAGAGAAAATGACAGTTAAAAGTCTTGAAAACATTGTGGAAAGGCATGTCTTATCTACACATACAATTCAACATTGAATATCTTATTCCACGCTGAAAGCCATATTCTACTGGAAGTGGCCTACCTCCCTGGACATTAAGGGACTTAGGACAAGTGTTGAGCAGCGGAAGACTCAGAGCAAAGTGTGCCAACTCCAAACCCTCACTGAGGGCTGAAGTCTGGGGATTGAGGAAGGACAAAAGAAAAGACAGCCAATTCAATGTAAACCCAAGCAGACTATTTTCTATTCAACACAGAAATCTTTTGGGAGAGATTTGATAACTATTAAAAAGGCAGGGGGAAGGCTTTTCAGTGAAGTGTAACAATCAAGAAGTTGCCCAACTGGAAATGATTCCAGACAGCCAATATGATCACAACAAAGGACTGGCCAGAAGGTAAAAAACAGTGGAGAAGTTCTATACCAGATACCTATAGACATCAGCCTTAAACCTCTTTCACAAGTGTGAATTTGTTGTATATTAAGGTATTTGAAAGAAAATCAGCAACAAGGAAGATAAACACCAGAGTAAACAATGGTACAAAATTATCAGCAAACATTCGAGGAACAAATCCAGTTAAAAATTCTAAGTAAACACTCTTGGGAAAAAAGTGGGGAAGATATGCCATTCAAAGATGAGAAGAAATTACAAATTGAAAAAAAATCAATAAATAAGAAGATTGTTTGGAAAACAAACGTGATGAAAAATATAATTCATCAAGACTCACAATGGAGTTTAATACCACTAAAACTGATAACAAAGAAAATGAAGCCAAGGAAATCTCTCCAATACTTACTGAGATGATAAAAAAGATAAAGACCATGAATACTGGCATCCCTGAAATGTTAGTTCTAGATGGAAGAAAAAAAAATCTAGTAAGCTACAGAGGAGATATAAGTAAAGAAAAAATATTTAAAAATTTATCCAAGAAAAAGAAACTCATGAGTCTATAATGAAAGAGACTTGATTGAGTGGGTTAGCAAACTTCATAACAGAACAAAAGCTGAATATATCCTGGAGCCTTTTAGAATTCCATGGATACATGCTAAACACTTTTATAAAAATCAGAACAAGAAATGGAGTTTACCCTCAAGAAGGATTTAAGATGATTTCAGGCATTTCTTATACAATATTCTATGTAGGTAATAAAGAGAATTATCCTAGGATGATTTCAGTACATGTTTTGTCCTTATCCTTTTCCAATATGAATTATTTCTCTCATTCTAATACATTAGATTTAGTATCTTTGCTTTAGAGTTGCACTTAGATTCCAATTTTCTAGTTCCTTACAATGTGTTATGGGTTGAATCTAAAATTGTCCTCAAAAGACTTGTGAGCTTATGACTTGATTGTCAACTGACGAGCTTTTTCAAAGTAGCTGGATCATGCCAGCTCATACTTCATAAATCCATTAATTCACTGATGAACTAATAATTTAGTAGATTAAAGAGATGGCACCTGGTTGGAGGAATTTGTAATATTTTGTTCTGTCATCTGCTGTCTTGTCTCTCTGCTTTCTACAACCATGAGTGAACCCTGTGGCTCTTCCTAAACTGTGTTGTTGTGCCTCACCAACCATGGACTGAATGCTGTGAATCCATCAGCCATAAGCCCTCATCCCTTTTAAATCATTTCTTTCAAGTCTCTTTTGTGAAGACTTTAAAAAAATTATGTATATGAGTGCTTTACATACATGTATGTGAATGAACCCCATGTGTGCAATACTTGTGTAGGACATCAGATTTCCTGGGCATTGGATTCCCTAGGACTGGAGTAACAGATAGTTGTGAGCATCTGGGTGGGTGCTGGTTACCAAACGCAGGTGTTTCAGCTGTTTCAATTGTTGTGGTAAGCATCGCGACCAAATTAACTTATAAAGCATTTAATTTGGGTCTCATGGTTTCAGAGGCTTAAAGCTAACTAGGAATGGCATGGCCTTTTGCAGCCTCAAAGCACATCACAGTGACACTCTTCCACCAACAAGATCACACCTCCAAATCCTTCCAAAGCAGTTCCATCAAGTACGTATTCAAATATGTGAACCTGTATGGGCCATTCTCTTTCAAACCACCACATCAGGACCTCTGCAAGAGCAGCAAATGTTCTTAACCACTAGGTCATATCTCCAGTTCCTCTTTCAGATATTTTGTCTCACAGATTAGAATCCAACAGCACAAGGTACACAGCGAGATTCCCTTTTTAAAATGTTTACAGCTAGAAATTCCCCTCTTAGCATTGCTTTTAATGCATTCCAGGAACTTTGATGTTGTATTTTTCACATCTTAAAATATATTTTCTCTCATTATTTCTTCTTTGAATCACTATTTATTTAAGATGGTCTGATTTCTGCATATTTGTAGCTCTTCCAAATTTAAAATAGGTAAATTCTAATTTAATTTCATTGTAATAGAAAAGTTCTATATATTATTTCAAACTTGCTAGTGTAATGAAATTTGCCCTGTAACATAACAAAATTTCTATCTTAAAGAATGTCCATGTGTGGTTTGATGTTGATGGATGAAATAGTCTGTATGTCTCTTGGGTCCAATAATTTTATAATGGGTTTTTAGATTTATTGTTATTATTGTGTGTGTGTTTGCATGCGCATGCGTGCGTGCGTGCATGTGAGCACCTAAAGAATCCAAAGAGAAGGTCTGACCCCTTGGAGCTGGAGTTACAAGTGGTTGTGTGCTGTGCCATTTGGGTGATGGTTATGAACACAGACCCTCTCTAAGATCAGCAAGTGACCCTAACTGTTGACTTATCTTTACAGTCCATTTTACAGAGATTTTTTTTTAGTCCTTAACTTACTAACTGACCTTATGCCAACTCATTCTTTCCATTATTAAAAGTGGAGTGTAGTAAAGCTTCCCCCATTGTCATGGCCGCTTTTTATTTTTGTTCCCCCCTCAATTCTATCAATATTAATTTCATGTTTTGTGTATCTATGATAATTATATTTTCCTGGTGAACTGTCCCTTTTATCATCATAAAATTTCTTGTAATGACTTTGAGTTTTTATCTATTTTGACTAATTTAGGAGAGTCATCCCATATTCTGGCTACTATTTCCACAGAATTCTTTCATCAAATCTATCTATGCCCTTAAACCTAATAGGAATCTTCCGTAAACTACACATAGCCATATCCTTTCTTTGTATCCAGTGATCAAATCTGTGTATTTTAATTGAAGAATCTGATCCCTTCACATAACATAATTGCTGATAGGGAAGGGTCCAGCACACTATGGGAGGTTCCAGTCCCAGGCAGGTGGTCCTGGGTTGATGGGAGTAAGCAAGTAAGCAGGGTTTCTCCATGGTCTTCGCTTCAGTTCCTGCCTCCACATTCCTGCTTGAATTTTCCTTCTGACTTCCATCAGTGATGGAGTAGGACCTGAGAGCTGTAAGCTGAAGTAAACCTTTTCTCACCAAGGTCATGGTGTTTTATCACAACAATAGAACCTCCAATTAGGACAAACATCCTTTCTAAAAGTCACAGTCTCACACATCTCCTCTGGTAAGTCTACTGGTTATGAACCTCCTCAGCTTCTGCTTATCTGGAAATGTCTTAAGTTTTTCTCTTCATTTTTGAAGTACAATTTTACCAGATAAGGTGTTCTCAGTTGACATTCTATGTACTTTATTTACTCTTTTACCTTCTGGGTTGCAAATATTTTGCTGAACAATCCTGTTTGCTGATTATCATGACACATCTTTACCCTTTCTCCTATTGTTTTTAAGCCTCTTTGTGCCTGGCTTTTGACAAGCTCATATTAATGTATATCAATGTAGTCTTCTAAATATATCGGCATGGAGTTGACATCTTCAAATATGCGATGTTTAAGAGATCATTTTTTCAAACACCTCTTCTCCTTTCTCTTCTTGTATCTTCTACAACACAGTGACTGGTCTGTTTGATGGTTACTCATGAGTCTTAGGTTCTGTCTATCTTCTTTTATTATTGCCATATAACTTGTCTTCAAGTTCAGTTTTGTTTCTGCCTACTAAATATTCTTGGACTCCTAATTTGAAGTTTTTAACCAGTTGTATTGTTCATCTCTAGAACTACTATTTGGTCTTTTTTAATATGACGTGAGGCTTTCGTTTTGTTTTGCTTCCTTTCTCTTTATCGCCCGTGGTTCCATTATTTTTTATTATTTTTTATTTTATGCTTTGTAACATTTTGCTAAAACCTCATCATTTTATTGATTGATTGATTGATTGATTTGAAAGCACGTTTTCCAGTTTTTGGAAACTGACTCTGCATAGAGCATAATCAGCCTGGTATAAAGGTTTTTGTCTTCTCAGGTCAGTGTTGGGCATGGGCTCATATGTGTGTTTTTCTTTCTAGTTTCTTTATATACAGGGTTGCCTTTAAAAGTCAATTCCCTGAAGAGTATCTCTCACCTGTTTCTTGAAATGTTAGATGTTTTATCATATTTTTCTTCCTATAATCTCTTGCCTCAAGGTGCCTGTGAGTCTGTACTCACCCTGAAGTTTTCCCAAGACACAGTACGTACCACTGTATTGTGGCCGCCAAGATGAAATTCAAACTAGGCCATCTCTGTCTGTGCACTGAGCAATGTGATTCAGAAATCAGTCTCTTAGCATCCCAGCAAGTTCAAAAAATCAAGCAAGTGCCAGTCGTGGGGAAGGGGCAGATAAACAAGGCAGGATCACAGCATCTCCCATCATGTAGGGTGTCCCTGTTTCTTCACTGGTTGGTTGTTTAGTTGCTGTGGATCTTTTCCCAAGATTTCACACAGCTTGTTTGTATTTGTAGATATTTACTTGATTATGTGAGAGAATGAGAGCTTGGAAACTTCCTATACTGACCTTCGGACAGACTCCATGAAAGTGACTTTTGTTTTTATATTTAATCTAACATTAAATTGAAAGATTAAGATAAAAAGCTCCTTTGGACATCCAAAGATTAGTAAATCTCCCAAGCATAAATCTCCTGAAAAACACCAAAAACATTCCAACAAAAAGTTAATAGCAGTTTGGTTAAGAGACGTCAAAGAATATTGAATTTTAAAACATAAAATTTGAACACATTTTAAAATATTAATAAGTAATGAAAATCACCAATTTGCAATGAAAGTCAAAGATAATTCTGGTATAATGTTTGCTTCAAAAACAACAAAACCCAGAAAAATATGAAGAAGTGAAAGCCTACTACGTTCTTGTGTTGTTGGATGGAAGTAGACAACGCAAGTACTCCTAAGCATTGAGAGGAAATGAAAAGCGTATTCATATAGAAGACCCTATGGGCCAGATTACATAACTCAAATGAAGTAGCAGGCATCCTAATAAGGTCCTGAAACACCAATAAAGAAAATGTTGGGCTGGAGAGATGGCTCAGAGGTTAAGAGCATTGCCTGCTCTTCCAA
>LOJH01041888.1:0-14307 GCA_001685095.1 Ellobius talpinus | reverse complement strand
ATATATATATATATATATATATATATATATATATATATATATATATATGCCTGTTCCTGAACACTAGACTCCTAAACACCCAGGTAGTCCCCAGACTTAGTATTTCAATAATGTAACATCTTTCATTGAAACGGTTATGGTTTTCAAACCCACTGACTCGGTTAGCCTTAATTCTAAGTTCAAAGACTCATTTCAATAGTTCACATGTGTTAAGCTCAGCTGCTGAAGTCAATTCATCCTTGTGTTTTTTGTGAACAAAATCATCATCCATCAATGTCACAAATGAGTAACTTGGGAATGAGTTGGTTTACCTCACCTGTTTACTCCCGAATCCTGTTGCTATAAACGCTTGTGTATCTGCCCCAGCCATTTCTGCCTTTGTTTCTCAATTCTTCTAACTAGTCTTCCAGTCTTTGTTTATCCCTCTCTGGTGTTTTATTGTTGCTACTGTAAATACTATTTTTCTGAAATTTTAATACAACCAGGATGCTCTTAAGTTCTTCACAGAATTCAGTACAAAACCAATGTCCCATAAGCACAGCTCACAAGCCCTTCAAGATCTTTTCCACTCTCCTCCCCAAAGCCCTGGCCACTTATTTATCCTCTTGCTGCAAAATCCAGATGCACTGATTTGCATTTTCCCAAATGTGCAACTACCTCCCTGATTCCACGTATTGCCAGTGCTGTTCTCAATAGTATTGCTATTTAGCTAACTACTACAGATCTTTTCATCTCCAGTGGTTTGATTTGGTTTTGTGGTCCTGAGGCTGGAACCCAGGGCCTTGCAAATGCTTGGCAAGAGTTCTACCACTACATTACATACCTAGCCTTAGACCTCTTCCAGCAAACTGCCTCAAACCACTTCCAACACACTTCCATCTGCACGGATGGGCTTTGCTACGACTCAACCTGAAACCATTTTTCCACAGTCTGTTTTCTGAACCAGATGTGATCCCTGAGGGCAAGTACTGGGACTTTCATTTTTTTTCTCTCTCCAACAGCCACTTCTTCTCCTGGAACAGAAAAAGGATTACTCCTGACCCTGATCAGGTAGTAAAACCTGGGGGACCCATCCCTGGAAGGAATTTTCTTTTGAATCTCTGCCCAGACAGGAAAAGGATCTCTTTAATTAGGCATGACCTTGAGGTTGGCCAGCAGATGGATAAAAGCAGGTCAACGGTTTAATAATAGGTCTTCTCTAGACCGATGACATTTTAAAGAAATGTATACAACTAACTGGCTATATTTCGGTTTAAAGGCTGAAGAGGAACCACAGCAAGCAGAATAGTCCCTCTCCTTCAACTAAATGCCACAAGTCAATGAGCGTTTTTTCCCAAGGTCTTAAGTATATCTGGCCCTTTGAGTATAAGTCAGAAGAGAGGAGAGAGAGAGAGAGAGAGAGACTAAATCCTTTTGCAGTTCTATTTTTGACTCTTCTACTGTATGGACAGTTCTCATGGGCCTGAAAACAACCAAAAGGCCTTTGCTCCCATGGTAACAGCAACTTCTTGCACTGACTCTGGACAAGAAAGAACCAGGAGAAAAGAAGTCTTGGGCATTTTATTTGAAAACTCTTCCTTACTTAATGAATTTTAGAAAGCCACTTGACTATCATCTTCCCCCAAGATAGTATTATAATTGTTAAAGTAACATTGGTACCCTGATATCTTCAAGTATTACCTAGAAACCCCAGGCTGTGTTCTTTCCTTCTTGTCCAACTAGCCATCCCAATTGCAATAACTCTCTCTCTCTCTCTCTCTCTCTCTCTCTCTCTCTCTCTCCTGCCCATGACACAGCCAAAGCCCTCTGCCAACACAGAATTCTCCACTCATGCAAGTATCCTGGTATCAAGAAGAACACAGGAAGTTGTTTGGAAAATTAATGGCAGTGCTCCCATTTGGTCTTAGCAGAGATAACTCACTCAGATTATTAGAAGCACGCACAGGCAAGAAAATCAGCTCCACATTTTGGCTGGAGAATGTGTCTCCCCCAACCCCTCTCTGTCAATGAATTGCCATCAGACAGAATAGACTCTCCCACCTACGCAAGGCCTCACAGCAAATACAGCCCCAGTATCATGCCAGCTGCCAAGATGGAAGGTAATAAGTTGTCTGTAGCCTGGATGGCCTCACCAATAGTTTAGCAAATTCTACTGTCTGAAAATTTGTGGCTCCGATAGTGTTTCTGGCTTACCCTGCTCGGGCTTACCCTGTCCTGGCCTTAGACCTGTTCAATCCTCTTAACGAAATGCTTCCAGAAAGACAGGAAGACCCAAAGCAGCCAAAGATGCTACTACTTTTGAAATATTTTCATTCATGTTTATTAGAAAAATACCCAAATTATTTTCAATTATTCATCCACAAGCTTAGCAAATGAACCAAGACAGTAGGCACAAGCTCATATTTCTTTTTGTTTTGTTTTGTATTTTTTAAAAAATATTGCTATGATAAGCATCTATTTAGACTTGCCCAGGTCTAACAAATGAAAATAGGGGACTCCAATTCAGTTCAATTTAGATTTCAGATAAACAATGAAAACTTTTCTGTTATAAATGTAACATAATCTTTGGAATGTACAAACACTAAAAGGGCATTTATTGTTTATCTGAAATTCACATTTATCTAGACACCTTCATTTTTCACAATAATTTATGTATTTCTTATTATCATAACTGGTTGAGGCAGAAAAAGGAGAGCGCACAGAATGTGCGGTGTGGCTGCAGCAGTTTTCTCTGAGATGGGATTTCTTCTGACCTTTATGATCATTAAATTTGTATGAAATTTCCAATTTTTTATCTTAGCTTATATATTCAGAAATCTAATGCGAGTCATGTTTTAAGTGATCTGTATAGCTGGCTTATAATTATGCAAATTTTATCCAAACAAAACTCCATTAATTTGAAATGGAATCCACTCCTTCATAACAGGCTGAAGCAGTAACTGGCTGTGAGGATCACCTGCCATTGTCCTAAATTCCATGCACAGGAACTTCCACCATGTAAGAAGAAAATCAGCATTTTCATTGTGGAACATGCTGCCTGCAAGTGAAAGTGCGTATGTGAGCTATAGAGAGAACCAAGGATGCAGGCTGCAGAAAGGGGAAGGGTGGGCTGCAGACAGGGAAAGGTGGGCTGCAGAAAGGGAATAGAAGCTGCCTTTCAAAGTGGTTGTTTTCCAAGCCCCAAACACACAAATTAGAAAAAGTATGAATTAAAATTCTTTGACACATGATGCATTGATTCTTGTGGCAATTATCTATCTTTACTATAAATTTGGTCACTGGTGAGTAAGTACCGAGACAAAACAGAACAAATTTCATAGCCCTGGGCATTGCTCTTCTCCCTTGAGTCTTACAGACCATAAACAGTCCCTTTGTGACTTGGTAAGTCTTTCAGAATCATGAATATTTGAGTGAACTTTCTGTATTATTAATAATAAAAACATAAGCTATTTTTCCATGACATAACAAGCAGCCTCTGAGAATTCATTATTAGCAGTTCACTGGGGTCACAATCAGACACTGCTTTTGTTTATACACACATTCATTTGAAGTTATTTTCTCTTCATGAAATAATTTGCTAAAGTTTTTGTAAAGGTCTCTGTGGTTTTATAAATTGCCCTAAGAAATAGTTCCTCATGGATATGTTGGTATTCTTGGCGAATTTACATGATAAATGATGATTAGAGGTTATTAAAAACTTAACTGATAAATATTAACTATCCATTGTGCTAATTGTTGGCTCTTATTCTGAGTCATCTTTGTAATGGCAGATGCTGTGACCGGTCTGACATAAAACAACAGTGTTCACGAAAGGCCTACCTCTTAAAGGAAGCCCTTCCTGACCTCACCTCTATGTTCCCAGCCGTAGAAGAGAGGTTAACAGAAAGCCAGCAATCAGCATTAGGGGGACAAGGCACTATTTTGTCTCGGCTTTGTTGGTGTCGTTCATTTTCCTTTTTATTTTTCCTGTGCTTTAGGGTCACTATTCTGAAACTAAACCTAAGTGGGAATGTTGGAATAAAATCAAAGGGAAGGAACCTGCTGCTGAGAATTTTCTCAGAGAATCTAAAGCTACCTCACTTTTCCAATGTCAAGTGGCAACACCATGCTATGGCATTAGAGTGATGTCTCTGTTCTTTTTTGGGGGGAAAGGGTGTCTCCTAGAGTTCACAGCGCAACCAGGGGCTGGGGCTAATTTCTCTCAGCATGCTGAGGACTTACTGCTCCTGCCAGTTTGCAGTCGGCAAGCTAAGACAGGCCAGAATCAGGAAAACCAGGATGGGAAGGCAGTGGGGAGGAACAAAGGGAGGGAGATGCAGGGGGAAAGGGGGAACAAAGGGAAGGAGATAGAAAGATGGAAGGGAAGGAAAAGAGGAGGGAAGCAGAGACAGAAGGGAGGGGATAGTGTGGTAGTTTGAATGCAATTGGCTCCCTAGTAGGGAGTGGTGCTATTAGGAGGTGTGGCTGTGTTGGAGTGGGTGTGGCCTTGTTGGAGGGAGTGCGTCACTGTGGGGACGGACTTTGATGTTTCCTGTGCTCAGAATACCCCCTAGTGTCTCAGTTGATTTCCTATTGCCTGCAAAATGTAGGACTCTGAGCACTATATCAACCTGCATGCAGCCGTGCTCCCCGCCATGATGATAGCTGACTGAACCTCTGAAACTATAAGGGAGCCACCTCAATTAAATGTTTTCCCTAAAAGAGTTGCCATGGTCACGGTGGCTCTTCACAGAAATGAAAATTCTAACTAAGACAGGAAGGAGAGAAAAGAGCAGCCACCTGGCACACGGACAGGGATAACCTGATACAGAAGGATGGGAGTCAGGTAGTGAAAGAGAGGTTTCCAGAGCAGTCGCTTCCTGGGGATTGATTTCAATGGGCGGGAGCTGGAGCGCTTTTGGAAACCAAAAGAGACCGGGGACAATCAAACTGTTCTGCTGGAGGCTGGGAAGATGGCTAGGTGAGAAAAGTGTTGTGGAAGCTGAGGACCTGTGCTCAGGGCCTGGGCGTCTCAAAGGCTGACTGACAAACTCCAAACTCCACAAGAAACTTCATCCCAAAAAAATTAGGCAGAGGGGCCAAAAAGATGGCTCAGCAGTTAAGAGATCTAGTTACTCTTGCAGAGGGCCTGGGTTTAGACCCCAGCAGTTACGTGGCAGCTGATAATCATCCACAACTCTAGTTCCATGGGATCCAATGCCCTCCTGTGGCCTGAGTGGGCGCAATACACACCACGTGGTGCACAAACATACGTGAGGGGAAAAATTGAAGGGAAGAGCAATAAAAAAATGAAACCCGAAGTCCACCTCTGGCATCCAGGGGTTCATTTACAGTATGCATGTACACCACACACACACACACATACACACACACACTGCTTCTACTAACTAAGACTTGGAATATGTTTTACTCGTGTGCAATTCAGACCTACAACTCACCCACACTTGGGTTAACTTACTCCTCAGACCTGTTCTGATGACCACACCCTCAACCTTCATCTTGACTAAGACTGGACCTGAGAGGGGCATCAACATTTGGTAAGAACGAAAATGACAGATCTGAGCTGCTTCTACTTTAGAAGTTGAATAAAGTGCTGATCCTTTGTAAAAAAAAAAAAAATTCTCTGTGCTTCCTTACAGCTTAGCAACCTTTTCATTGTCTGTAACTTAATTAAATTATACTTACCTCACTCACACCCAGCGTTGCCCGCATGTATATGCTTCTGAACAACAGGGCTCATCCCTGGAGACTAATTCTCCCTCTCTCAGCCATCATTAATAGCCCATAGCTCTTCATCTAGGAGTGGGGCCAGTGAGAATCCCCCTCCCCATTTAGGTTGGGATGCTCTGCTGGTTAGTTTATGTCAACTTGACACAAGCTAGAGTTATCTGAAAGGAGGGAACCTCCATTGAGAAAATGATGGCATGAAATCCACAAAGCATGTTGTAAATTAGTGATTGATGGGACAATGCAACTGTCTATAACAACTCTGTGTGTGTTTCAAGCATCTTTAGTGTTACTTATCCCTCCCTCCTTCCTTTCTTTTTCTGTAGTTCCTCCACCCCCCCAGTTAAGTCTCCCATAGATGTTCTATGAAAGAGAAAACGCCAGTAACTTTTTTTTAAAAGAAAACATCTGTTTTAACTCTAGAGCCAAGACCAGCCATACTGGTTATGATCTGGTCAATTTCTGGTGCCTCGGTTTTACCACTGGGTGAGGTCATGGTTTCCTGAAAACTCTTTGTGTGCAAAATTCTCTCAGAATTGAAAATTAGACGTTTATTCCCATCTTCATGTTCAGGCTTTGGTGGTGCCGCTCTTTGCAGAAAGTCTACTCTAGTTGCCTACTTTCCCTGAAAGTCGGAGCTCATATTTTCAGGCCTAGATGACACCCTAAGTCCAGTTCGCAGCAAATGCATTAGTGATGAGTATTGTCACCGTTTCAGCACTAGATAACAACCCAAGGCCTAACCAGCAATTTATTCAGCACAAACTAGAAGAATACCTCAACAGGGCAGTGCATGCTTGGGCTGAACAGTTTTTGTCAATCTAGGACAAAATAGAGTCACCTGGGAGGAGGAACACTCAATTGAGGTACTGCATCCATCAGATTCCCCTGTGGTCATGTCTGGAGAGTGATTTTTTTAAGTGAAGTTTTATATGGGAGGGCCCAGCCCACTGTAGATAGCATCACCACTGATTAGGCAATCCTATGCTATAAAAAAGCAGGCTAAGCAAGTCATGGAAAGCAATCCAGGAAGCAGTGTTCTTTCACGGCTTCTGCTTCAGTTCCTGCTTCCAGATTCCTGCCTTAGCTCCCCTCAGTAATGGAATATTACCTGTAAGTGTAAAAAAAAATTCCTGTCCTCCCTAAATTGCTGTTGACCATGGCATTTACCACAACAACACGCAGTAAATTAAAATGTCCCCTCATCCTCAGTCACTGACCTGCATGGTCTAGGCTCTAGAAGAAGTCACTCTGACAAGGCCGGTCCCAGGTTCTATGCTATGACTATGGGCACCTGCACTCCACAACCCACTCACAGTAGCACAGGATAAAACCAGCTAGACAGAACCAACACTATGGGCTGCCTTCTGCGGAGACAGAATCACAGCTCAACACTGCTATGAGCAGCCACAAGTCATTTGGGCACAAATAAAATTCAGATGGAGGAGACCCACATGTCTCTACCAAGCACCAGGGCTGTGCCAGTGGCTCTTTCCACAGAAGGCCTGAAGATAGGGTCCTAAGGTTATATCCCATGTGAGGTTTCACCGGTCCATCACTAAGTCTGAAAACAGTCCTTAGCTGCCCTGTCCTCTTCAACCCACTATGAAAAGTCATTCTCCATACCGTGCTACTTCAAGTTGGGAGAATGCTAGCCGAGTAATGTGTTGGCCCCTGAGGTTGATTCTAAACTGGGCCACATCTGAATCTCTTAGCCACAAGGACCTGCATACTCTCAAGGGAGCACCCAGCCCCTTGCACCAACTGATAGTAATGCAGGCCAAACTATGAGTCAGTCCCACTAGGTAGAGGTCTCCATCTTATGCTGGAAGCCCGTCTAGAGGCTCCGCCCATAAGCGGTGGCCTGTAGATCGCTGTTCTGCTTAAGGACAGGGAATGCGTGGTGGAGTATACATTTGGCCGCCAAGGCTGGTGCTAAGCTGACTCACACCTGAGGCTGCTGATGGTCTAGGCTCACTTCAAGCATGGCAATGATTCAGGCTAAAACCTGAGTGTCTCCCACCAGTGTGTAGGTCACCACCAGATGCCAGGCAGGTCTGGAAGTCCCATGCATGAACTTTATCCTAGGTGTAGAGACTTTCCATTTCTCTCTGGCCCACCCTCTCATCATCAAGGACCTATCTAAACCCCTCATCACAGTCCTAGGCTCTTTTCCATTTCCTGCTCCTTGTCAGTTAGTTTTGTCCCTCCATCTGCTGTAGAATCAGAATGAGCTGGAGTAGGAGTGGAGGAAGCAGTCAGACACTGGTTAGTAAGTTCTGGTGACTTCTGTGGCTACTTACCTGATGTTACGAACTGTTGGGCTCTTTGCTGGCACAGAGACTCACTCTGGAGACCCGGTATCTGATTTCAAGAAAAGGCCTGAACTGAATTCCTTTTCTTTCCCCAACCAGTAGTGTCTTTATTATCTCTTTGGAGTTGAGGAAGGGCTGACAGGAAATCTTCCTTCCTGTGCTCTTTAATGCATCTTTCCCTTTTATTGTGCTCAGGTCTGACACGGGCTCTCCCTTGGTTTCTTCAGCTTTTGTGAAAGCAGTTTGAAGAGCTGCTCAAGCTGGTGGCTTTGTGAGAAGAAAGTTATTAAAGGATAGGATATTACTCATAGGCTATTTTTCTCTTCTTTGGTTGGATGACTCAGGAGAGGAGTGTATACCCTGGGAAGAAATGTTGGAGACCATCATAGAATTCTGCCTACTACAGCCCTAAAGCAAGAAACCAATGGAAACATTGTCAGGGTCACAGAGGAAATGTCCAGGTGATGTGCCCAAAAATATGAAACTGCAGAAATCAGTACCATTTATCAATCCATTCCCATTGCTATAGTGAACTGCCTAGGTCCAGAGACTTTACAAAGACATGGTTTACAGATCTTGCTGTTCTGTAGAGTGAAAGTCTAATCTTGGGTGATTTAATCTTGTTCAGCTTCTGATAAACACCACCCGTGCTGAGCCACACATGACACATGGAGAGCATCATGGTAGGAGATTGTGTGAGGGAGACATTAATGTGGTGAAACAAGAAGCTGAGCTCCCCAGGAGTCAGGATTGCTGCTGGAAGTAGGGCCTAGTGCTTCCTATGCCATTCCGCTGTCTAAAACAAGTTGCATGGCCAAGCTGACGTAAATGGTGTACATGTCTGCAACCATCTCCTAGGATAGAGCCTGCCAAGCTGATTCTCAGACCACACTTTTAAAGAGTTTTTATTACAAGTACAGACAATGAAAATCTCCCTGGGGTAGGCATACCTTGTATTTCCTGTGGAAAGGCCTACTCAGTAGGAGGGAGCTCATGTCTGCTACTGTAAACCTAGCCAACTCGTGGCTGCAGAGGTCAGAGACCCCTGAAGACAACCTACCATTGCCATGTTCCTAAATCAATATGGTTTCTAACTGTGTTTTAAATACTTACCCTTATCCCCACAGATGAGTGTAGCTGTCAGTCTTCACCAAAGAAACTTCTTTGTACATCAAAGTCCATTACAAAGATCCACAACTGGTTAAGAGGCTGCTAGGAAGTGACAATGTGGGGGCAGCCATAGTCGTTACAGTACAACCCAAACAGCTAAGGATCATGGGACATTGGCGGAAGAGGGGGCAGAATGGCTGAAGAGATAGAACCAAGATGTCTACCACCAAAACATTGTCTCAATACTTGACAAGATACTGTACCCATGAAATCTCAACAGCGTGGTTGCCTAAACAAAACCTGTATAACGATGGTGGAAACTGCACAAGGCCCCACCTCTAGATGAAGAGCTATAGGTAAAGCATTGACTGATGGGAAAGGGAGGTTCTGTTTCCTCATGCACACATGCTTAAGGGAGCAGTCCTAAACACGTGTGCATACAAACAACACTAAATGGACTCAATTGACTCTGTGTGCGTGTGTGCACTCACGTTCGTGTGTGTGTGTGTGTGTGTGTTAATAATAATTATAGAAGAGTTCATGAATTCAAGTGGGGAAGAAACACAGTAGGAACTGAAAGGGAAGGAAAGGGAGGTGGAAAGTATGTAAATCTAGTACTCATACATGAGATTTGCAAAAAATAAAAATTTAAGCAAAAAACATTAAATTTGTTTTACCCTTCTGCCTAAAACTTCTTATTACCAGATAAGAACACACACACCACACACTCTTCTCTCAGAAGGAAACAGGATCATCTGGTTGTCTTCTCTCTGCTACCCTGGCTGAGTTTCATACATTCTGATTCCCCAGCGGCTGCAGGCCTTGCTTGCTCAAGTGTCAGCTATCTGGCAGGGTGTGCGCTTCTCCTTGTGCCCCTGCCAATGTGTCACAGCAGGTAGGGTGAGATGATTTGATGGGAAAAACAACTTGACTCTCAGCTATCTCTGATCTAACTACAAAGCAGTGAGAGGTTTTGGACTCAGTAATGGAGTATGGCCTCTTATTGAGAAAAAAGAGGCTGGTGAGGTGGTTCAGTGGGTGAAGGGCTAGCTACTGTAAACCTGAGTCTGATTCCCAGACCTCACAAGGTGAAAATAAAGTCCAAACTTTCCAGCATGGTGTTCTCTGACCTCTGCATGGGTCACACACACACACACACACACACACACACACACACACTCAAAATAAACAAATATCAAAGGGAGGATAAAAAGAAAAGGCACAAATGAACGGCTGGGGATTTTTTTCTCTCCTCATCTCTTGCACTTACTTCCTTTATTTGTGTGTACTGGAACAGAGATCATTTGCTCTAACTTAAAAATTAAAATTAAAGTAATAGACTTAGTTTACTATAATTACAAACCAGCTAGTTACTTATAAACATCAGTCTCCTAGCTAAAACCCAAAAGCATGACAAATATTTTTAAGAGTATTACCTAGAACAACTTCACATTAATGAAGTCATATCAAATATTTTGAGAGTAAAGCTTACTCAAGTGAGTTCCATGTCTTCAAGAAATACCTTTTACACCTATGATGTGAAGTTGTCATAAGGGAACTACCTTCAAAGTCAGCAATCCAGACCACAGCTGCCTGGACTCTACCTACCACTGTCCCTGTCATTATATATTATTTATTATAAATAATAAAATTTTAGATATATCCAAAAGGAAGTAAACATAAAGACACACTCATAGAGACATACAAGCGTGCATGCACACATAAAAAGTATGTGTAAGCACATACACATTTATATTACAATATAATATACATACTATTTCATAGTCACAATAAATACATACAAATGTGTACCTAACATAGTTATATAAGTTAAAGCTGTATTTGGATTTAAAATTATATACACAAAAATAATATGCAACGTAAACTATTACTTAAATTATATTTATATTTCTTACTCAATTTATTGCAAATTATACATAGAAATCACATGCATTTCTGCAACTCCAAATAACTCTGCATTAGTAGGCAGTTACCAAAACCTTTGTTTGAACTAAGCATCCTCAAAGTAATTTGGTATCACAAATGTCTAGTTTCATTCTTTTATGAACCAACTCTTGACAACTTAACTTAGAAATTATATTCTCTCAGTTCTATCAAAGCTTTCTTGGCTCATGGACAATGCAAATGACCTAGGTTTAATAGTCACCCAAATAAAATGGATCTTTTGTTCTCATCAGAATTTGAAGGCAGTTCTGCAGGTAGGCCTGTGTACCAGCTGGCGCATCAATGAAGCCGGCTACACACCAAAAACGCTGTGCTTTGAGTCCCCACGTGGCTTCATACAAAGCAAGTTATTTTTACATTACCTAAAATGAGCACAAACACATTAGTGTATTCACAAAACAGCAACCCACACATTCCTCCCACATGGTTTCATAATACTTTAATTAACTTGAATTATTTTATGAGACAAAGTCTGTAATTGAACTAATAAGAGCCTCCCACTACATTATAACTAGAAGTCACAACTAATCATCTTGAAATATAATCTAGTTTCTTAACTTGATGCTCATTATAAACCCACGCAAAGAATTAGAATAGGCATTTATTCATTGTCTATTCTTAGAGGATATGTATTTTAGTTAGAGCATTGGTTATAAATGTTATAATTATTTTTCCAACTTTTGACAATGGTTTTCTAATCAAAGAACTGGATGAAATATCAGAAAAGAAGAAAAGGTGAGGATGGTTTCAATGAAGAGTCCAGATGTGAACCCGGCCACAGTGAATAGGGGCTCTGAGTCAGAGGAAAACTAATGCATGCCTCCTTGGCTTTTCTGTATTTCGGTAGAAATTTTCAAATTTTCTTTTGGCTAAAACTATCTTTAAGGGAATCTGAATCCCACTTTGTAATCCTTAAACTTATAGCACAAAACTACAGCTGCCATCCTTGCTTCTCGGACCACATTCACACATAGCAAAATGTTCAAACTACCTCACAGTAAATCTTTAAAATTTGGTAAGAATTTTAAAGGGTTTTGTAAAATCATGAAGATAAAAAGGTAGGAAAGATAATTTCTGTTCTATAGAAAGGTAGTGATTTGAAGGTTTGTTTGAATTAGTGTGTATTCATTAAGTAAACAATGGCTTAACTGTGACATTTTCACACCTGTAGGTAATTTACTTTGACAATATTCACCTCCTGTTCTCTCCTGACTCCTCCTACCTTTTTGTGGTCTCCCTCTTCTTCTCAAATGATCTCTCTTCTACTCTCATGTCTTATTTTCTTATCATCTAGATTGCACATCTGAGAAAACAACAGGTGGCATTGGACTGAGTCTGGCTTATTTCATTTAACGTGATGACCTCCAGCTTCATTATTGATTCTAAAAATGACATAATTTTATTAACGTGTTTGTACACACTCCATTGTGATCATTTAATACACTTTCTCTAGTCCTCTGTTGATGGACGACATCAAGGGCAGTTTCATAACTTTTTCTACATCTTGGTAAAGCTGGCTCTTTAGCTCATAACTCAGAAAATAAAACAGCCATTTCCACCTCCTTTTTGACTATGGGGAAAGTGTCTCTGTCCCTATGAAAGTTATTCTTGGGGAACTCATTGCAAGGATGCTACTTGTACAATTAGTTCTTATGTCCTCTAATTATTTTTCCTCTAGATTATTCCAACAGCTCAAAGACATGGTCATATTACTCATGTTCCCCATTCCCCTCCAATGGAGTTCCATGATATCATCAGGACGTTAATTTCCTTGCATCTCTGTATCCATTCATGCTATTAGCTTCATCCTCAAGGCACTATCCCTTACACTGACAAAGTCACTGTAACAGGTCTAACTCCATATCTATAAACCATGTCATATGAAATTACTAGGAAGAGTGGTTTTGGCAGCTTTCTTGGTGCTCTCCGAAGGACATGAAATGTTTCTTTCCTTAGAAGCTCACAGAAAATGAGACCATGAATATTTTATTTGCCAAATATTTTACAGGCCTACTTTTACTCTAATTCTCTTGAACAAATCGTCATATGAAGAGTTATTTAAGTCTATGTCATGTGAGTCAATGACTATGATATGGGAGAGGAAAGATTACCTGATTGTGACACAACCATCAAATCTATATTAGTCTCCAAGTAAGGTGCCAGAGCCTTGCAAATACGACAGGTGCCACAGATGGAAATGAGAAAACAAACGATGGTGGGAGAGGGGGCCACTATCCCACCCCACACATTATTTCCATAATTAGATGTTTCACACTCCAATGTGAGATGCCCAGGCTAGAACTCTTTCATTGGTCATCTGCCTTCGGTGGATCCAGCATCTTCTCCTATATTCCAATAAATGCTAACACTTGTCATTTTATTGATGACCATAATTCAGAGATTATTTTAACTTGACTTGGTTTCCATCATCCCACCATCTAGTCCATTAGGGGGGTCTGTGTGTCCCATATCCCACATCTATGCTAAAACTATTGAGTGCCTGATTCCAAGACCACTGTCTAGGTGTTCCTACCCTGTAGATTTTACTCTGTTTTCTTGGGTTCTAAGAAAATTTTAGAAAAGGTATTCTAACTATAATCAGAATCATTCATGCATGCAAACATTAACAGTGCCAAAAAGATAATTGCTAATACAGAGATGGGTAAGCTTTTAATACATTTTCTCAAAATGTCAAAAGAAAAATCAATTTATTTATAAATTTCAGTCTTAATTGAACAAATAAAAAGTATGTTCAGGTTATTTTGGATTCAGGAAAAGTGGAAGCATGCATACTGAATAAGGAACAAGTGTCCAGCTCTAGAAATTGCTGTGGAAGCTAGGCTAATGCTATAAAATCCTGTCGGTCTATTTCTTTTACTTGTCACATTTTTAAGACATGTTTTGGAATTATTTAAAATACATTAAGTTCTTCAGGTATGGAACAATTTTACTGTCCTGCTACTTAAAATTTCTTGATGCTCTTTTACTTTATGAAGATTACTTGACATTGGCTTATTTTGCCTGGGGTAGGGTCCTCTTAAGAAGAAGTCTTCATGCTGGGTTGGGTGGTCATTGTGAGGCAGAAGCAGGTGAATCCCTGTAACTCTGAGGGCAGTATGGCTCACACAGTGAGTGCCAAGCCAGCCAAGGCTCTATAACAAGACCCTGTGTCAAACAAACAAACAAACAA
>LOJH01041887.1:2719-16730 GCA_001685095.1 Ellobius talpinus | reverse complement strand
GCATGCAAATGGATGGAAATAGAAAACACTATACTAAGTGAGGTAACCCATATCTATTATTGCTTATATTACTGTGCAGTTATATTTTGTTGACTATCTTTCTACCTGTTCTCTCCTTGAGACCATAAATGAATGGAATGTTATCTAGCTTCATCTTCTATCTCTAGCCCTGAGCATACAGTAAGCATGGAAGTGAGATAGACGAGCAGGGAAGTAGAAGGAAAGATTCCAACAAAGGGCTCACACTTCCTTATCACAACCTTATTATTTATACATTGCTGTCAAGTTTGGCATCTGTTCCATGATGTGGGATGTCTTTCTGTACATGTGTTGCTTTTATTGGTTAATGAATAAAGCTGATTTTGATGAATGGCTTAACAGAGTAAAGTCTGAAAATCTGAACAGAGATGTAGAGAGAGAGTAGATAGAGTCAAAGAGATGCCCTGTAGCTGCTGAATGAGACAGACACCTGAGAACCTTACAAGATTCATGGTAAAATGTAAAATAATAGAAATGGGTTAATTAAAGATGTAAGAGTTAGCTTGAAATACACTTAAGCTATTGGCCAAACAGTATTGCAATTAGTACAGTTTTTGTGTGATTATTTTAGGTCTGGGAAGCTAGGAAATGAATGAGCAGCCAACTACAGTTCCCTTTATTGTTTATCCCAGATGCTGAAACATAAAATGATTATGAAGCTTAAACACACGTACACCACACACACACACACACACACATATACACACACACTTTAGTTGGCATCTTTCTACAGAATTATAGCAGATGTCTTCCATGTTGAAATTCCCACTGGTACAATCTAAATTCTTTGTAAAATTTGATCTCTAGCTAAAAAAAGCAGGCACTGTTATTTTGACTTTGAAAATTTCTAAACTCTTCACCCTGCTTTTTCAATGGAAATATGATTTTAATAACTTGATTTTTTATGAAATTTCTCAAGAATGTTACATCCTTGTTCCATCAGAACAGTAATTTTTGGCATTTTCCTTTTCTTTCAGTTCTGATATACTATGTAAGAACCCACCATCTAGAATGTTCCTCATTCCCCACTTTCCTTCCTTCCCATAACTGTCCCTCTTTAACTAACTATTTTCTCCTCATGCCTATGACCAAAGATACCAGAATCTTTAGGGTCAGCTTAGTTTCCTTTTGCCTCTGATGTCACTGGAAATCTCCTTGTTAATCTACTCACCGTATCTGCATTTACTGAAGGTCTACATTGTTCCAATGTAACAGAAATCAAGAAACAAGGAACATCCCATGTGCTTTAAGAGAATGAGATTTTATCTACAGATTGTGGGTAATAACCCCATATAGCATGGTCCCATAGTAGAATAAGACGAGGAATAGACTCACACAGAGTAAGAGTCCAAGGCAAGAGGCAAAGTAGGAAAGTAACCTGCCATGGCATGAGTTCCAAAATACCTTTCATTCTGCTATAAAACCTGACAAATATTCATTTTTCAGGAAATATTGTTATAGTAACACTTTTTCTTTAAGAAAGAAAAAAATTTGAATAGAGAATTTCAGGCCCAAAATAGGAAAACTGTTCTTCCTCCATCAGTTTCAAAAGTAAAAGTGTCTTTTAATAGACCAAGGTTTATTTCGGTATATCACGAGGTGTTATACACACACATACACACAAACACACACACATATATATGTTACATGCATATATTTACATAAATTGTTATTACATACATATATGTATATATTTATTTATTCTTAAGTATATAAATAGCCAGAGTTAGTAAAATCATGGATTTTGGTAAAGAGAATACAGTTGACATTTTACTAAACTAACATAATCCCTAGCTCTATTCTAAACATTTGTGCTTATTCACACAGATAAGTATACTCCTCACCCCTCATTAAGAAGACTTCTTTTTGCAACAGATCAATACCAGTAAGTTACAACCAGTCAAACTGCATAGTTGTGAAGCAAGTCCCGAAAGAAATAGCTACAATAGAGCCCTCACCCTCAAGGCTCAGGGATTACTGTGGAAGAGGGAGCAGAAAGATTATAAGAGTCACAGGGTAGGTTTGTCCTGAGATTGTTTCCCAGGATTGTCACAAGACTTTTTTTTAACAGTAATAGGGAAAACTCAGTAACTTTTGTTTTTCTATATATTGATGATTCCTAGTTGTGTTATAGTAAATAAAGTTCTCTGTAGTGCAAACTGTGTGACTAATTAATTAGTCAGTGATTTTTGCTTAATTTGTATTTTAATGATGCTCTTTGAATAAGAAAACCTAGAGTTCAGCTGATTAAACTGCTCTAGTGGGTTTAGATGTTCCCATTGTAGTGTCCATCATTGGACAGAAGGAACTAATTCCTTCAGTCCACATTGTAGTCCACCTTATTTAAACAAGTTACATCCCTCCATTTCATGTTCAGCCATGTGATTTACCCCAGGGAAAACACAGGTCCTTGAAGGCCAGTACTCTTATCTGTCTCAAATGAGCTCTTACTCCCCACTGTTCCTTACCATTCACTTTCAACACCTCTGTTCCTGTGCAGCCCTGTCCCTGGCTGGCTGAATCCCTTCAATTCCTTTCCTTTGGATACCCTCAAAGCAGGCCTTTGTCTTTTGTAAATTTTACTATCAACCATGATGGAAACAAATGGAAATGAAGAAGTCTAAGGAATGACACATCATGGGAAAACATTATAAAGTTCCTTGAATTCCCCAGGTCTCAAAGTTTTAGGCCTTAGTTCAAATTTCTTCCCAAGGAGAGTCCTTAGAATACATACTGAACTTCTGGTCTCCCCTATCATACCTAATGACATACTTAGATCATCAGATATTTTCTCTTCTTTTGTGCAGACCTGCATATGTAGCAGAGGCTGGGCTAGTGAACATGTGTGTATTAAGTGCTTTGGGGTCTTGATGTTTTGGTTGTGAGTCTAGCCTTTAACAGCTGACCCATCTCTAAAACTCATGTTTACTGGTCTAAATGAGTCAGTTGAAATGTGAATGTCTATATGAGATGACACAGGTACCAGGTACATCTCGTGAATTTACCCATTTGACAAATGTTTACTGAGAACATGCAATTCACTGGACACTGGGTCAGGCTGTACACATGTATGAGCTCATTGTCAAGTCCTTTCATTTATTTCAGGGTTACTTAGTACATAACTATCATTACACATTCAACTTTTTCGTTTCTATAGATAGGAGAGAATGCATTCTTCTCCTGTCCTAATGTTTCCTGCCTTGTTTTCACTCTACCTTTCTTGAAGGAGAAGGCAAACATTTAATTGGTGGTTTGGCAAGACAGCATTGACTATAGGGCAGAAGTGTTCTTAGGGTCATTGCAGAGGACTGCACTTTTCTAGAGCTGTATCTGACCAAGTAGACACTGTGGTACTCAAAGAAGCTCATTTGTCTTAGGCAGTTTGAACTGCCATGAAAAAATGCTATAGGTCAAGTGGTTTAAATAACATAAATGTATTTTCTCACAGTTCTAGAGAGTGAAGCCAGGGGTAAAGATAGAGAGGGTACTCTTGCAATGCTAAGTTAAAGGTAATAGCCCCTTCATGAAAACTCATTTTCATGACCTCATCTCAACCTAATTTCTACCCAAAACTTTATTTCCAGAAATAAGTGCTCCCCACTAAGATGCTATGGAAGTGACATGCATTCTATGGATAGCATGTGAACTTTGATCTCTTAGCAGGCTATGGAAATCTCATGAGATTCTCTCTCAAAATTCTGTGTGGCTGTAGCTGTGAGCCTCAGCATCACCCACATCAGCACCTGACACTCTACTTCATACTTTGATGTTAAGCTATGATGAGTAATACATTAATTATATTTCAAATATTTTCAAAGTACAACACTTTCAATTTACAGCAGTTTCATTCAGTCACAACCACACAGTAACTTGAGAATCTCTGCCACCATGTTAAGAGTTTGGGACTCCTCACATGAGTTTGAGAAGCCTAATTCAGTTCTTTACATACTGTGACTAAGAACCCTAAAGCTAATTCTACACTCAGACTTTATTAATAAAGGAGTCACACCCAATGTCCCTTTGTTGACTTCATTGTTCATCTCTAAATTGGTCCCTAAGTCTGCCAAGATATAGGTCACTATTTATTGAGCTCTCTCAAATCCCCACTGAGCTCAGAAATTTATAGAATTATGGAAACGGATGTAAGAGTTAGTTGTACAGAGTAAATGCTGTAAAAATGTACAAAGAAATGGGTCACAGACTTGAGGGTTATTCTGAAATACTACATTAATGACTGCTTCTGTTTAGATCACTGGACAGAAGGTTACATTCTTCTAGGTAACTCTTTCCCAATGCAGGCAACATGGCTTAATAGCTTTTTCATGATACTATAAGAGATTTTGATGGGTAAAAATGATTTCATGACCACAAAAATAATTAGTTTGCTCTCAGAGACCTCTAAAGGTCACCATGCGGGATTTCTGACTCTTGCTCAGTCTCCTTAACTATCAGTCTGTCTGTGTTTTCTTATAGCTGGTTCTGATTTCTGTTTAAATCCCCCTTAATCAGGAAAGTGAGTGTGCTTTTCTTATATCTTTTTATCTTTTGAGATTACAATATAATAACATCATTCCTCTTTCCTTTTTCTCCCTCCAAACCCTCCTTTATTTACCCTACCTCTCCTTGCTTTCAAATTCATGACTATTTTTTTCATTGTTGTTATATACATGTATGTAGATAGACATATATCCCCAAAATACACAGAAACAAGCTTCTCAAACTCTTTCTGTCCATCTGTCTCTCCTAGTAGCCAGCTCATTATTCTAGAGTTTTGCAGAAAAGTCATGTTCCTTTGAAAAGCATTATTTGTACTCCACACACACACCTTCCTTTCTCTTCTAATTTATCCTCTTTCAGTGGTGATAAAGTAGGAAAATCTTGAGGGTCTTCAATGAATACTGAAACAAATTTCAAACTGCTTAAGGTTGCATCACTTTTGCCCACAAATCCTGGAAGAAGAGGGCTCTGATTGCTGGGTTTCATACATCCTGGCAGGCAAGAAGCCATCTCCCAACTAGACCAGAATGTCCAACATGCAGCAAACCCCCACACACCTCAGCAGACTCCCAGACAACCCACGACATTTTTGTGTCCTGTACCAGTAATTACTGGATTCCTCCTGGTTTGTTTTTTTTTTTCTGTTCTCTAAGCCAACACAATCTCAGACCTGCCAGTGTCCTGGCTTCAAAGCACCCTGACCTGGCACTTTTCCACTGCATTCTTTTGACCAGTTTCAGGACACTATCTCCCCATGAATCCTTCTCCCTTTTTGTCTGCCAGCCATAAAGGGCTTATACCTTCGACCCAGACAGGGAAAACTTCATCATCACTAATAAGAAGCAGCACAAAGAACTGTAAAGTCCTTTAACCTTCTCCACAGTAGGCCACTGTTAACAGTGTATAGTACCAATAATTGACAAGTGCCTTCAGGCAGAAATACAAACATAAGTCATTCCCTGTAGGTCACTGGAACCCTATCTCCATCACCTGGGATGAAAGGTAAATGGTAAAGTTTTTGTGCTGCCAATTGAAATACCAATGCTCCTGGTCACTGTGCTTCAGTTAGGCAAATCTGGTCTTCTCTGTCAATGCAATCTTAGCAGGGCACATAATTTTGAGATCACTTGGCTAGGTCCCACCTACTCCCTTCTTGCCATACCCGTCATCCAATAATGTACTATTGACATTCTAGCTCCAATGATAACCTCAATTCTGCCATATTCTTTGTGCATTAGTTGAATGTCAGTATGGGAAGAGGCTCATAAAGTATAATTGTTTATGTTCACTTGAAATTGCATTCCAACTTTATAAAATTTGAATCAGTATGGTTTGAAGAATATAATGCTCCAAAGATGATTCTTTTTGCCATGAGTCTATGAGGGATACATTTTAATCGTATGAACATTTATCATGAAATTGTTTTACTTGCATGTGTATAAGGGCGCTGCCTATATGTCCAGCACCCACAGAAGACAGAGGAGGACACCGGATTCTCTGGAACTGGAGTCACAGCTGGCTGCAAGTTGCCATATAGATGCTGGGAACCAAACCAAGGTCCTCTGCAAGAACAACTAGTGCTCTTAACCACTAAGTCATAAAATAAAATTTTAATATTACCACAACCATGTCATTAAACTATAATACAATATTATGATAAAATTGCATTAGCCATGTGGCTAACTGGAAGAGCAGGACACCTTTTGAAAATAGTTTGCCATGGGGATAGAGAGGTGACTCAGTGGTTAAGAGCACTAAATGCTTTTCCAGATAATCCAGGTTCGATTCCCAGCACCAAAATGGCAGCTCACAGCTATCTGTAACTCCAGTCTCAGAGGACCTGACACCCTCTGCTGGCCTCCATGCGTACCAGGTATACTTGTGGTATATAAACATGCATATAGACAAAACACCCATACATATAAAATAAATACATTTAAATTAAAAATAGCTTATTGTATAATTGTTGTTAAAGCAATTGCATAAAACTATTAATTTTTATATATGAAAATTAATCATAAACAACCTTTATCCTTCAAAAAGTAAATTTTGTAATTGTCTTGCATCAGTGTTTGGTAAGAGGGCTTCCTCTAGAAGGAACAAATATTTGCTCTGACAATCATCCCGGGGAATACTAACCTGGAGTCAGCAAATGGAACAGGATGCAGTGACATCATGGAGGTAGGCAGCTGGGAGAGATGGATGGTCCCTCTTTTATTTTTTTCTCATAGAATACAGAAGAATGCTCACAATTGAAATTCTATACATGGGGAAGCAGAGTAGAGGCACCAGCATCAACATCAGCAGAGTCCTACCTTAGACAAGGATGTGATGCTTTGAAGCCACAGAGGCAGCTGTTTGTCATGAGGATCAACAACAAGGGAGAAAGCAAAACCACAGAAGGAAAACTGGACTGAAGAATCTAGGGAGATCTGTATTAGCATTTGAGACCCCTGAGTTTAGTTTATGGGCACAGGCTGAACCAACTATGAATCAAAAACACTTGGAAAATTAAAAATTGCTTCTGTACTAAACATATAGGAACCTTTTATTCATATCACTGTTCTCTTTTAAAATGTACTATAATAATGACATTTTATATCAACTTTATATTATGTTGTAAGTAATCTAGAGATGGTTTATAGCATAGTGAAGAACATGTACATAGACCAATGCTGTCATCTGTGAACTGGGACATCTGTGTGGGTTCCAGGAATCTTCTACGACTACCAGGTATGACCAATGCAACAAAACAGAGAAAAGCTCAGAAATTGCTGCTGAGGCCCTTTTAACGTGCAGGATAATGGGTGTTTATTCCATGCTAAATGTTAGAGTTGTAGCGGAAATATGTCAGAGCAGGGCTTCCCAACCACAGTTTTAGGGATGGAAGTAGTCAAGACATGTGGATAGACAGGGCATTCATAGGATAAAACATGTACAGAAATCTCTGGAATTGAGGTAAAAGATCAAAGCATTCAGCTGAAGCCCATAAATTAAAATACACCACACACATATATACACAAATATACACACCTACCAACATGCACACACAATCACATACATCAACACATACAAATACATACAATACACACATACAATATACACACATTCCAACATGTGCACATAAGCACACATATTAGTACACACAGACACACACATACCAATATGCACACATAAGCACACATATCAACACACACAAATACATACAATGTACACACAAGCACACACATACCAACACAAACACTCACACAAAACAATTTTATATGTAGGAAATATTATGGCTAAGTCTATGTGGGGACTGCAAAGAGAGATCCTTACATGAGGCCATTTTTCTGAGAGACTAGTTGTGGGCCTTGCCCCCATAGACTCAAGCACTAGGTTTTTCCTCTTAGACCTGGAACTGAGACACCTGCCTACTCATGTGCCTTAGGCAGCAGAAGTACTGTCCCTGCCAAAGCTAACTTCATGATGACTGTGAAGGTAGATAACTCTTCAAACATGCAGACACCAGTGCAAGTCTATGAAGATTTCAAAGAATTCAGGGCCTTTGGCACTACCAAAGGATCAAACCTAAACTTCAGTAAACAATTGTGGAAATGTAAATCTGTAAACTGACAAAGAATTTAAAGTAATGTTGTCAGAGAACTTCAGTAAGCTACAAGATAACACAAACCGACAACTAAATGATATCAGAAAAACAAGTTATAGCTCTGATCTTTGTTTCTACATCTTTGTACATATCTTATTTTTATTTATGTTGTCCTAATATCATACATTTTCTTATAATCTCAAAAGCAATATTAAGTAATAAAATTTTACTTAAAAAATTGGGCAAAATGTCCCAAATCTGAAGAGAGAAATGGACTTCTATATCCATGATGTCCCCCCCCGCAACAAGGCTCAGGACATATGACAGAAGGGTGGAAAGAATGTGAGAGCTAATGATGTGGGGGTGCTGTGACATATTGTCCTCTGGAGATGATGTGTTGTAAGCATGGATTCATGGCAGCTGAGGTTTTTCATATAAGACTTTCACAAGATCAAGCCAGTTAAAGCTTTATTTCTACTTCACAAACTAGAAAGCCCAGAAATAAAGCTATGCATAACCATCATCCAATGTCATGATATCACATAAAGAACAATGAGGAGAGGACAGTCCTTTCAGGAAACAATGTTGGTAAATGGGGTATTCATACTGTAGGACAAAATCAGATCCTTGTATCACACTGTACCCAAACCAGAGTAAAACAGAATCTTTTTAAAACAACACCTCAAATAATAATAACACAAAAAAAAACTTAGGGGGAAGATTTTATGCTTTGGCCTTGACAATTTACTGTTGGATAAGATACAGAAAGCTATGAGTAGCAAAAGGAAAACCTCACAAGAATAAGTCCATCATACTAAAAGGTGTCTGCACAAAAAGGTGACTGTGAAACAAGAAAAAGTCATAATAAGCCATATTGTAAGCCATGATAAAATATATGAAGAACTTCAACAACTGAACAGCAAAAAGAAAAACAGAGGTAGAGGAGAAGAGGAAGGTGGGAATGAAATATTTTTAAATGGGAAAGGAAACAACCAAATAGGCATTTCTCCAATGATAGACACATGGCCATCCATCTGGCATGGCATATGAAAAGGTACTCAACATCAATAGCCATCGGGGAAATGAATGTCAAAGCCGCATGAACTCTCACTTCAGCTGTTAGGCCGCCTTACACAGAAGAATGAGATAACAAATGACAGTGCTGATATGGAGGAAAAGCATCTGTTTTGCACTGTTGGTAAAAATTGCTATAACGTGTCTCTTGGACATGACAGGGATGTTCACCCATGGACTTCTAATGACTGTGATTGCCTGCACAATGTTTGCACAAGATCAAACTGGTTCACATTCCAGCATGGTTCGGGAGAGTACTCACAAGGCCCCACTAAAACTGAAGAGCTCCAAGCCACCAAAGTCTGCTAGGATGGAAAGAGAGTTTCCTTTGAGGATGTGTACCTGGTAGGGTTCATCCTCCAATGAATAGCTCTATATGATGAATATTAATTGGACTCTGAGTTATTTAAAAATAAAATAAAGGAGACTATGATACTGGGAAGGTGATGAGAGGGACTTGCAAAGAGATCAAGGTGGGGAGTCGGAAGTAGATATGATCAAAATACATGTGTGTATGGAAATTCCCTTCTGATTGCTTGTGTTGGGTAAGGGCTTTTTAGTAATAGTAGTAAGATATGATGCCAACTGTAAACATGAATAGAAACAGAGGTCATCTCTAAAAGACTCCTAAGAAGAACGTATTGTTATTTTTCCTCCACATCTGCCTGTCTCCACTGCTGCAGCTACCAGAGTGGGTGAAATGACAGATATTATTTCTCCTCCATATCTGCCTATTCCCAGTGCTACAGCCCCCAGAATGTGTGGCATAAGGAAAATTAGAAGAATATACAACAGAAGTAACCAAGAGGGGAAACAGAGGGTGTTGACCACTTCTAAAGCCTCTGAGCCTAAAAGAGGAGTGCTACCACCCTTCAAATGTCTTCCCTGTTGAAGAACAAGACTAAATAACTGCTCTGAAAATGCCCAACTCACATCTTCATCTGAGCATTCCTCATTCTCCTCTTGCACAGTTCTCCAATGTCTGTGACATTAGTTTACCATAGATAGTTGTCTTTTGTTTTACCATAGAGATTTGTTACATAGTACACAACCCAACACAGTTCTATTACTTCTATTTTACTAATTAGAGCAATTATTATAGATTGCATGTTTTACAGAAAAGTATATTGCTAAATCAAGCCACTCTTTGGACAAACACATTTTTGATATGTTAACTGATTGATATCAAGATTGTTTTTATTGTGAAATGTTTAAAAATAAAATAATGCTGAACAGTATCTTCATAAGGTGGAGAACCCAATAGAAGCTGGTATACTGTGAACATATGTATCACTTCCTATTGATGGCATGCAATACATTGGATCCTAGGAGAAAACCAAATCTTTAGATGGCAGACAATGAAATTGCATAAAGAGTAGAAAATGAGACATTTTCAGTAAAGATCCATTTTCCTAAGCTAAAATATTGCCAGTGTTTCATCCTAGGGAAAATCAACCACATGTGTTTCAAACTCATTTAAGAAATTATTGATCATAGCAAGAAATAGAACCTTAAAGCTTCAACAGCACTCAAAGGCAAAAGTTAGAAATTCAGATTTCTCACTCAGCTTTTTGCATCCTATAGTGTGGCTTATTTAAGGATTGAATTTTAGTCTGTTTTTAAAATAAAGTAAGTTTCAATAGATTATACAGAACTGCCATGTTATTCAGCAGTCATGTTTACAGGAAGAAACTGAAACTGGCATTTGAAAAATGATGATGCTCCAAAGATCATAGCCACACTGTTCTCACATGAGTTGGCATATGAATGTGACCTCACTGTCCACAGACAAATAGACTGGCAAAGAACATATGCATCAACACACAATGCAATATGTTTTGGTTTTAGAGGGAGGCAGGCCTCCTATCATTTTCAACAACCTGCAGGATGGTAAGCTAAGTGAAGTGAGTCACAAAGCAAACACTACACAATATAAATCCCAAGCACTACACATGATAAAGCTCACAACAGCAGAGTAGAAGAGTGGCTTCCAGTTGCTGCTGCAAAGTGGAAATGGGTATTACCCAAGACATAGGGATACATATGGATACACATGTATACGTAGAGGATAAATAAGAAATCAAAATACTATATAGTACAGTGTCTATAGTTAGCAATATTATAACGTATGCATAAAAAGTTAATATTATGATAGATCTTATATTAAATGTTCTTATTACTAGAAATTAAGATTTTTAGGGATAATGGGTCAGTGCCATAGAGTCTGGTGATGGTGTCACAGATGTGATATACCTCTAATGTAAGATTAATTATGTTAATTATGTATAGTTTCTTCTGTGTCAACAAATGATAGGTGACAGATGATAGATAGATGATATATTTTATATAGATACAAATAAAATATAGAGACAGATAAAAATAATGCTTCATAAGGAAGCTTAAAACTTGTTTGTAAGCAAGTAAGTCTCTCTCTTTTTCTCTCCCTCTCTATCTCTCTCTCCTCACTACTTGCTTCCAATGAAAATCTCAGTTTTAAAATTATGATATTAAACAAAAGCCCTTCCTCTGTTGTTGAAAATCCCCTCTAATGAAGTTCCAAAACTCCAAACTGGACAACTTAAGAATTTTCTCTGCTCCCAGCTCAACTTTCAGTGGATCATTCAACACCAGGCAAGTCAGCATACCTCATCTTCTTATAACTACAGGGTCTCAAAGGGTGTGTAGGAAGTTAAGGAGATAAAAATATAAGGAGAAAAATAGAACTTTGGAAACATTTCCCATCCCCTAGCTCTGTTGATCTATTGAAGTGTATCTCTGCACCACAAAGCTCTAGAAGTCTAGTCTATTATCAGAGCAGCTCTTCTTGATTTGGGGCCAGCTAGAAAAACTTCAACCCTAGTATCCATGTTTAAACTTTTAAAATTTGAGTTGTTCACTTATCAATTCTGGGGACTTTATGTAGGTTCTTCAAATGTCATCATGGCAACATGTGTCTGTGCTCCCTATGAATACTCTTTCTGAATACTCCTTTCTCTTTTATCCCACCTGCCCTCCCCAATCCTGAGGTTAAAATAGTATTGGGTTTGAGCAAGCAGAAATGTGTTTGCATCCCTGTGGTGTGTGGTAATATCAAAGGACTATTGTATTGTTACTGACCTTGAAGGTCTTCATGAAATAGGGAACATTTTATATTCTTTGCCTTAAATTTTAGAAGTGATTGTTCCATCATTTTAGTTGCACATGTATGGTTATAAACCTCCCTAGCATCTTACAGAACTCAGTTTGGAAAATGTAGACTAAAGAACTTTGTGACTATAATGCTTGCATGGGTTCCTAGTGGAATGGTTAATCTGAATAATTCAGATTTACTAGAAACAGTAAAGCTCACTTATACAGCAGCTGTTTTAGGCTGCTAATAATGTTGGAGGATGGGGAACATTTAAGACATAATTGTACTGTATATAGAAATTAAAAAGGGGCCCAAGGCAATGACATCCACAGGAGCAGTTACAAAGGAGCAACCACTCAGGGAGCAGGCCTGAGCCAGAGACATTTGTAGGACCAGAACCAGTCCAGGGACCTCTGCAGGAGCAGGTCCATGCAAGGGACATTTGTGGGAACAGGCCTGAGCTAGCAACCTCAGCAGGAGCAGGCCTGAGGCAGCAGCCTCCATAGGAAAAGATACAAGGGAGCAACCACCAAGGGAGCAGGCCCAAGCCAGAGACCTCTACAGGACTGGGCACCAGTCAGGGACCTCCAAGGGAGCAGAACTGAGCCAGAGACCTCTGCAAGAACAGACCCAAGATAGATAACTCTGTGGGATTAGGCCCAAGACAGGGACATCTGTAGGAACAGGCCTGAGACAGAGACCTCTGTGGGACTGGGTCTTGGCCAGGGACATCTGTGGGAATAGGCCTGAGCCAGCAAACTCAGCCAGAGCATGCCCAAGGCAGCAACCTCCACAGAAGCAGACTTGAGTCAGTGACATCTGCCAGAGCAGGCCTAAAGCAATGACCTCCACAGAAGGATGTACAAGAGAGCCACTGCTGAGAGAGCAGGCCTGAGTCAGAGACCTCTGCAGGAGCTGGCATAAATCAGTGACTTCCAAGGGAGCAGGTCCAAGCCTACAACCTCCACCAAAGCAGGTCCATGCAAGATCCCCCAGAGCAGATCTGAGCCAGTGATTTCTGCCAGAGCAGACCCAAGGTAGCAACCTCAGTTGGAGCAGCCCCAAGCAAGCAACTTCTCTGGGAGCAGATGTGAATGACCCCTGGGATTGCAGAGTGACCCATTGGAGCACTGAGCAACCTCAGAGTATACTGGGTGACCACAAGGGTGACTGAAAATGTAGCCCTTACTGCACTATGAGAAGAAACCATTTGAGAATTGGATCCACTGGCACCTGGAAGACTGATCAACAGAGATACCAATCAGAGGAAAACATGGGCAGACAATGTATGATCACACTCAATATCACAAAGAGCAACACAACACAGTCAAAAACTAGTGGCCCTAGAACAGCAAGATTTCAACACCCAAATAGAGATCAGGAATAATAAAATGACCTAAAAATAACTTAAGAAGAATGTTTAAAGCCCTTAAAGAGAAAATGAAAAGTTCTCCCAAAGAAATGTAGGAAAAGACAAACAAAAAATAGAAGAAATCAACAAATCCCTTAAAGTAAACCAAGAAAAAGCAAACAAACAGATGAAAGAAATGATTCAAGATTGAAAGCCAAAATAGAGACAATAAAGAAAATATAAACCAAGGGAATTATACAAATGGAAATTATGAGAGAACAATCAGGAACCACAAATGCAAGCATAAACAACAGAATACAAGAGATGGAAG
>LOJH01041886.1:717-13458 GCA_001685095.1 Ellobius talpinus | reverse complement strand
CACACACACACACACACACACACTATACAAATAAATAAAAGTAAATGCCTGTGGTGGTTTGAATGAGAACAGCCCCCGAAGGCACATATATTTGGATGCTTAGTACTTAGTTGGTGTATGGATTAGGAGGTGTGATCTTGTTAGAGGAGGTATGTCACTGGGGGTGGGTTTTGAAGTTTTAAAAGCCCATGCCAGGTCCAGTTGCTTCCTATCTGCCTCTGTCTTGCTGATAAGATCTAAGCTGTCCACTACTGACTGATCCAGCACCATGCCTGTCTGTCCACCGTGATGGTCATGGACTAACCTCTGAAACTGTAAAGCAAGTCCCCAATTAAATGCTTTTTTTATAAGTTGCTTTGGTCATGGTGTATCTTCACAGCAATAGAAAAGCAACTTAAGAAAAATGAAATAAAATGGCTCAAAGAAGAATGCTAAATTTCTTTTTTAATTTTAATTTATTTGTTTTGTGTTTTTTGAGAAGTTGAATTTTAAATTTATTTCACATACATGTAATGCAATTTTAGTGTGTTCACCCATTACATTCTACTGCTTTCCTTCTGCTCTCACCAGTCACCCTCCTCTTCCTACCTAGTTTCTCTTCTTCTTTTGTTCATTCATTCATTCTTTCGTGAATTTCATTATGGTTGCGCTTATAGGATCCTGGGTAAAGGATAAGGAGACTTGGGAGTATGGTCTCCATACCATTGGCTACACACTGAAGAAAATGTCTCTCCCTCCCCAGAAACCAGGGAAGGGCAGGGTTTCATGAACTACCCTTACTTGCCTATGGATCCTGTGTGTGTCTGGGGGAGGGGGGCTCTGCTCATGAGCCCTTCCCTGCCTGTGACAGGATGTTGGCAGGGCCAGTCTTGTGAGGGACTTTTGACAGTAATCACAATTGATTTCCAATTGCCTAATTGAACATTAAATAGAAAATATGTGAGCTATAAAAGAAACACATCCAAAATTATCACTCTATCCATTTTCTAAGGTTAAACTTAGACCAAAGACTAAATGCATCTAGGGCAGACATATTTGTATACTCCTGTGGTTCTAACACTTAGGAGGCTGAGACAGAGAATCATAAGTTTGAGGCCAGCCTGGGCATGTTCTTGAAGTGCTAGATGTATAAGCATGAGTTACCACACTTAACTTCAGATTTTTAAAAAAAAATGTCAGGCCATTAAGATACCTCAGTGGGTAAAGACACTTGCTGTGAAGCCTTAAGACCCAATTGATCCCCATAACCCACATACTGAAACAAAGAACTAAATCTCACAAATTGTCCACTGATATCCACATGCACACATGATAAATGGTTTGTTTTTGTTTAGGAATTTTAATTGACGTGTTTTGATCAAGTCTCCCCCATTCCCTGCCTTCCAGCTTCCCCCTATATCTCCGGAGCCCAGGACCTTTCCTTCCCAGCTTCATGTGTTCCTTTTCTGTAATCTCACCGAGTCCACTTGATGCTGCTTGTCTGTGTACCGACTAGAGCATGGGAAGCCTCTCCGGTGCCACATCTCTAAAGCAAACTGACTCCGCCTCCCCCAGCAGCCACCAAGTACCAACAGCTCCTAAACAAGAGGGAGAACTTCCTGAGTCTCTCCCTCATCCCTACTGGGATTTGGGCTGGCTCCATCTCCTGCAGCAATTGTGGCAGAAATAATGAATAATTAAAAATCTATGCCCAAGAGATGGCTCAGATGTTGGGAGCATTGCCTGCTCTTCCAGAGGTACTGAGTTCAATTCCCAGTAACCACATGGTGGCTCACAGCCATCTATGGTGGGGTCTGGTGCCCTCTTCTGGCCAGCAGGCATACACACAGACGGAATATTGTATACATAATAAATAAATAAAAAAATCTATGCCCAAGGAAAAATAAAGGTAGAATCAATATCACAAACTTAATTTTGGATCATGGCACTGTGGGATAAAGTCCAGGAGTCACACACTTACTGACCTCTTAGTCAATAGACTAAGCCTTTTATACTTGTGAGAGTCAGAAAGCTCCAAGGATTCCCTATCTATTAACTATTACTGTTTATAAGACTAAACCTCTTTATTTTAAATCATAAAATCAAAACCAATGGCTTTTGAAATCTCAGTCAAATCTACACAATTAAAAACTTACTGGTTAATGAGAAGGCTGGAACTATTTTCCTGAGACACCAAAAGGACTAACAGTAAAATACATATGGCTCACAACAATTATTGTATATTTCAAAATCAGAAAATAAAGTAACATGTATATGAATAGGTATTCCAATTACCCCAATGTACATGCACTGAAATGTCACACTGACCCTGTAATAAATACAATTACTATGTGTAGATTTAAAATAAAATATATAAGCCAGGAGCAGTGATGCAGGCCTATAATTCCAGTATGCAGGAGAGTTGAAACTTTCAAGATCATCTTACCCTACAGAATGAGACACTATCTTAGAAGAATAAGATAGGTATGGATATGCATACTTTGTAACCCCAGCATCTGGGGGTAGAAGCAAGATTACAAGTTCAAGGCCAGCCTAGTCTAAGAGATGCTGTCTTTGAAAAAAATAGAAAATCTCTGTGTCTGTCTCTATCTCTGTGTGTCACTTTCTCTGTTTCTCTGTCCGCATCTCTCTATGTCTGTGTCTCAGTCTCTCTCTCTCTCTGTATCTCTGTCTCTGTATGTGTGTGTGTGCGCGTGTGTGCACGTGCACATGTGTGTGTGCGTAAAAATGAAAGATAATAAAAAATGAAAAATAAAAATGAAATATTTATTTATTATCTTCCCAAGGGGACTTCTGGGTATGATCAACATAGGGTGCTTTCTCAATGAAAGACTTCTCTAGAAATTTATTGTATGGTAGAGGAAGGGGAAGAATATGAAGAAAGATAAGACCATATTCATTTTCTCTCTCCCTCAGTCCCTTCCTCCTGTGACAGGGAGTATCTTGCTTTGTAGCTCAGGCTGACCTCAAAACCATGACCCAACAGCCTCCATGCTAGGATCTCAGTGTGTGCAACCACACTTGGTAAGAGGCTAGTCTTATTTTAAAGGAAGTGGGGACATAAGAAGAATCAACACCTCGCAAATATTCTAGCACAGCGTGACCCCTTTCCTGACTTCTGGTTTGCTTTTTCAGCTTTCTCCTGGCCTCAGTTGCTTTACTCTAGGAAATGGGAATGATGGAGCAAATTCTACATATGTACCTTCATTTCTTCTCTGCATGACCTCCGAAGCTGTTAGCATTTCCTCCTTGCATTGCCAGCTCTTCTTAGCAACCCCAATCAGTGTGCACTCAGTGTGTCTGTTCTTCAGTTCCTAAAACTGAAACTGCCCCTTCCTGGCCAGATTTTCAATTATGTAGTTTGACCCTTTTGAAGGCTCCTGAAAAATAAAGATCTTCTACTTGGAAGATACTATAATGGAGGATTCATTTAAGCAGAAACCTTTCTGCTTCATTAACCACTTGGAAACTATAGTGGTACTCAGGATAACAGGAACTAAAAGAAAATCCTGTCGAATAAACAGACTCTCACTGCCAGACATTATTTCCATACAATCCTCCAGTTTAAATAACCTCCCAATTTGAAATCTGTTAATCTGTCAAGTTTGAACTGACCTGAAAACATCTTTTCTACTGGTTAGATTTCATTGTGCCAAAAGTGTTAGGCAGACTTCTAGCAGAGAAAAGTCTCAAACATACCCATAGCCAACTACGCATGCTCCACTATTGACATGCCAGGCAAGATGTACCCATGACTAAGACAGTGGCATGAAAGTTATTAGAGAAACCAGTTGTTTGGGGCTTAAAATTTTGAGGCCTCTTCTACAGGAAGGAATTTAAGCCTGGTACTATACAGCTGGTCAAAAGCTCATGATGGCCACAGAGATCACAAGCCATGGAGGTGTGGAATTTAAATGGGATGCTGTTAAACAGCCTTCTAAATATTTCTGTTTATACCCATAGATTAGTGCTGCCCTCAGACATGACCGTAGAAGCTTCTGTCTCCAGTGGTCAGCAATTGATAGACTCATCACTAGTCAAAATGCTATAAGCATCTATTGAATGGTCAGCCATAAACGGGATATTTATATCATCCCTTGCCTGCAAGGGAGCAGCACAAGAAGAGAAATGGAAAAAATACAAGAGCCAAAAGACAGGGATGAGTGCTATGAAATACCGTCTTTGGGATATGACATAGCCATTGTACCAAAAAATCTCACTGTTCCAGGTCAAGTCAACAAGATCAGTCAGTCAACATTCCAACAATCTGCACGAATTGTGCTCAGTAGGTTATTAGCACAACAAAAAGAGTACAGAAGAACAATTGGGACATGTCAGGGTGCCTCTGGTAGAAAAAGGGGAGGAAGTTGGGAATGTGCATGATCACATTCTCTCTCTCTCTCTCTCTCTCACTCGCTCGCTCTTTGTCTGTCTCAAGTTTTCATGACATTCCTACCTTCCTCCACCCAGTTACTTACATTTTCTTATTCTTGGGTTTGCTCAGACCATCTGAGTCCACAGACAAACAGACCCTCGCATTTTGTTTGCTATCTGTCTCACTCCCTCCTGCCTATTTCTTACAAGGTGTTTGGTCTATCCCCCTGCTTCTGTCCTCCACGTTCTGGGATTACTAGTGTGTGTCACTATGGCCAAGTCTGGTTTTCATCCATTGCATAAAGCCTACTTCCTCAATCATGTTCTGCCAACCACCTCCCATGTCGTCTATGTGAAGACACAGAGTCTATGGCATCACAGCTTCCTTTGTCTTCAGCATAAGCATTAATTAGTATATGTAAAATATATTTCTTTTCACCAGATATGTTAGGAGGTAGAAGAAGGGAATGAGAGGGAAACTATCCCAAAGGATATGCCACTCAGTATCATCCCAGTGCCACAATACCTTAATTCAAAAATAAATATGCTACCTCTGGAGGGAAACAGGCAGGAAGAACCAAAGTTTAAAACCATCCTGGGCTATACAGCAAATTCAAGGCAAACCTGGGATACATGAAACTGTCTCAAAACAATAATAGAAAAAGGATATTTATAGGAGGAGGATCCAACTAAGTAGTAGAGAACTTGCCTTGCATATGCAAGATCCTAGACTCAATCCTCTGTGCTCACCCTCACCTCAAAGATTCGAGAAAAATTCATCATTTATGCTTGCTCTCCTGCAGCTACTTTGTCTTTATTTTATGAAGTGCTTACCCAGTCCACTGAATGTTGATCTCAGTTGAGGACTCTAAATCGTAATCCCGTTCAGAAGACCACTTGGTCACTTTGCTTTCCTAAAATGAAAACATAAAATCAAATGACTAAACTTTATCTGACCATTTGTGATTTATTACTCAGAAGCATATAGAAGGCTATTCTGTGTGGGCCTTTGCCCCTATAATTCCAGTTTCATGGAATCATGATAGCTACTATTACATCTTAAGCTTACTTTCACTCAGTAATCTTTGAACTCATTACAAAAAAGAGGAGGCAAAAGCAGGTGGATCTCTGTGAGTTCAATGCCAGCATGGTATGCACAGCGAGTTCCAGGGCACACAAAAATACTCTGTCTCAAAAACAAAAAGGAAAAGGTCAAAGAAAGACCTAGAAAGAAAATTGGTGTTGTCCAACAAAACAGCATCTTTCTGCTATTATTTTTTGTGTAGTCTCAAACCCATCAGACACTCCCTTTTATCCTGACATATTTCCATTTCCATTGTAACTTCTTATGACACTTGCAAAAGTACATAAAATTTTACATAATGAATCCCTGTAATATTTGGAAATTTTAATCCCCACAACCAAAAGGCTCTTCAGGATAAGGACAGATGGTGGTGATCTGTGCTGGCATTAGAAAGAGGGAAATGCATTGACAAGTGACATGTCCAAGACAGAACTGACTTTAAAAAGGTGGGAAGTACACATGGCAAAATTACGCTCTCCTGCCCAGCAGGCACTTGCTGCATGAGCAGACGAAGTGAGTTTGATTCGCAGAGCCCAGGGACAGGTAACAGAGAGCATAGACTCCACAAAGCAGTCCCCTAACCTAAACACAGACACACACACAGACACACACACACACACACACACACACACACACACCACGAACACATGATAATCATCTTTTAAGTTTACAAATCTCATTCCCTGCCCCCAGAAAGTTATATACCTATATGGCAGATGCAAATATTGTTCTGGAAGGATAAATTAGAAATAACAAAGTTTATGCTTTCAGAAAGGCAAATCAGGGATAAGAGAATAAAGGTAGAGAATTTCCTTATACTTTCCAATAGACATCACCTGCAAATATTACAGCTGTTATCAATGTTATTTAAGTTAAAATAAAAGACAACTTCTTTTAATATAACTCAACAACTTTGCTTCTTACAAGCTCATGTTATCCACAGCTACATAGTTGAGTTCAAGGCAGCCCGCACTACATGAGACCCCATCTCAAACACAAAAACAAAAACAGAATCTGGAGGAAAAAAATCAGCCAAGTATTTAAACGTCTTTTTGAACCAAACACTGCCATCTGCTGGAAATAATAGGTCATAACGTGAATTAGTCATCACGAAAAAAATAACTATTTTAAAAATCTAAGGCACTTGAGAACAATGACAAATTCAAAAAGATAACGAAGTAAGAGAGAACCTTATTCTTAGCAGCTTAAAATTAGTGAATTGTTCTTAGTTTTTCTATCCCACAGTATCAAAATCTTTTTGTAAACTAGCAATTCTCGTAAAATAATATATGACAAATCGGTTTTTAATGTTAGTAGCAGTGACAGCGCAACAAGGGGGAAGCAAAGACTTCTTTATCCATGATATACTACCCCATAATGTGTCATCGTCAATAGAAATTATGCAGAGACTCAATTTTGTCGGGAATTGGATCCCTAGCCCAGTGGCTCTCAACAGGAGGAGCAGCACCCCCTACAGGGCATAATGAAAACATGCGTCTGCTACCGGCATTCAGAAGCCAGGTGTCCTGCAGGGCACAGGGAGATGGCACAAAAGAAACCCCAGGAGAAGCATGCTGTGCCCCACACCTTTCAAAAGTCACATAGGTGAAAAACGGCTTGTGATTGCCTACCCTCTGAGTTCAACTTTGCTTCATAAAGGATTTTATGACTTTAATATGTAATAAATATTCCCGCCCAAGAAGGCAACTGTCTTATTAAATGAGGAGAAAGTTGTACCATACTTGTCCTTGCATGTTACCAAAATTGACTGACATTTCAAGAAGTCATGGCATCATTTGAAAAATAGCAGTATTTGGGCCAACAATTTGCAATATTCTTGTCTACCCATTATCAACCACACTTACAATGATTATACACATAGATGCAAGCATATAAAATGGATAAAATACATGAAGGGCACATTATTTTTTAAAGTTACTGCTATCTCCCCTTTATGTTATCATTAGGATGTTACACTGATATTTGTTAAAATTACATACACAGATTTTTTCCTATTAGTCACAACACAGAATAGTAAAGGGAGAGTTCCAAAACATTTGTTATTAAAGAGCCATCTCTCTGAGAGACTTGAAACTCCCTGATCCAGTGTATCCTCATTTTATTGGAAGGAAACTGGTGTCCTGGGAAAGGAGAGAATCAATGTCCTCAGAGTCACAATAGTTGGGCAAGCCAGACCCCAAAACTTGCAATTCATAATTCGCTATTGGCTTATGCTGTCTGAAAATCCAAGCTGCTCTTCCCAATGAAACAAGGTCATAAGGCTAAAAGTATAGCTCGGTGTTACAAATTGTGCCCTGTGCCCCGAGTTCCACACTCCACACTCCACAAGCAAACAAAGCATGCAGTGCATAAATGTAGGTGGTCTCAGGCTAGCTCACAAGCAGAGCTTATTTAACTAGAATCCACAACAGAAATGTTTATCATTACAATGAAGCATAAAGATCTTTGTTTGAGAGTATGAAACAATAGGGCTCGCATTGGCTCACGGAGGTGAAAAAAACAGCAAGAGGCCTGTATAGGTCTGTATATATATGCCTTCTGCATATATGTTATAGCTGTTACCTTGGCGTTTCTGTGGGAGTCCTAACAGTAGGCGTAGGGTTGTCTCTGACTCTTTTGTCTCCTCTTAGGACTCTTTTCCTGCTATTAGGTCTGGCCTCAGTATGAGAGCTTTGCCTTGTCTTATTGGATCTTGTTGTGTCCCATCTGGCTGTTTTCTCTGGGAGGCAGGCTCCTTTCTGAAGAGGAAACAAAGGGGGAGTGGATCTGGTGGAGGGGGGCTGGAAGGAGTCAAAGGAAAGGAAACCGTATCCAGGATATATTGGGTGAGAAAAGAACCTATTTTCACTAAAAATTTTAAAAAAGAAAGCAGGGCCAGGCAGTGGTGGAACGCCTTTAATCCCAGCACTTGGGAGGCAGAGGCAGGCAGATCTTAGTGAGTTTAAGGCCAGCCTGGTCTACAGAGCTAGTTCCAGGTCAGCGAGAACTTTTACACAGAGAAACCCTGTCTCAAAAAAAAAAACAAAAAACAGTAAAGGTTATTTTTGCTTGGTTTGGTTTTTAGTTGTTTGGAAAGTCACTGCATGAATACAACATATTTTGAACAAATTCATCCTCCCCTACCCAAACTTAATTTACTTTCCCTCACTAAATGGACCTAGTGGGTTAATTGAGAATACATGAAGTATAGTATTTGCTTTTGTTTTTAAATAGGCTCTCACTATGTAGCTCAGGCTAGCTTACAGCTCATTATTGTTCTGCCTCAGGCTTTTCAATGCTATAAAACGATTTCTAAGAGCATTAGGAATACATGCATTTTAGGCGAGTGTTCAATAGTTCATAATAAACTCAATATTCCTAATTCATAATAGTAAAAATGAAGGCAATGAGTTCATAATCAGAATTCAAATATTTGTCATAAAAGCAAAGCAGTATTCACTCAAATGGTAATATAATTGATTTGATCTTTCCTTTTGAATAGATGTATTATAAACTGATTTTGTATTATTTGAGAACATGTGTCATTCTCTGAAGACATTAAAATCCATTCACAAAGATTCTTAAATAAAAGGCAAAATAAGATCTAGGCATGATGACCCATACTGGTAACTCAAACACTTAGGAGGTTAAAGCAGGAATCAGCATAAGTCTGAGGTCAGACTGTGCTGCAGAATGAATTCCAGGTCAGCCTATCCTACAAAGCGAAATTCTATCTCAATACTTCTCCCATCCATTTCCAAAACATGGGCAAACAAAACACGAACAACTAAAAATTAACATGTCACATGTGAACTTCTCTGTGGCCAATATTTGCATGATCAGGGGCTCAAAAATCACAATCTCACTCACAGTTCATAATCCCGTAAGTCTAGACAGCAGTTTGTAGGTGGCTGGCTGCCTTAGGGTGGCAAGGGAAACAGTCCCAGGTGCAGAGGTTGTAACTCAGGTGGTTAGGAGCTTGCAGTTGCTACATGGCACTGACCTTCATTAAGTGGTTAAATGTGTGTACAGAATTGGTTTTCCATTGATGCCCCTGTGCCATCCTCATGTCAAGATTCTATCTGTACCCTCATCCCGTCTCCTGAATGTCTGTCTGTACACCAGAGGCACATGTAAGACTTCCATCATTTAAAGCAGGATGCCACACTGTAGTTCACCCAGTTATGGAGTCTAGAATCAATCCATGTCACAGGGTGTGATGAAATTTCCTATACTAGGAGAAGCATGAAAAAATATGTGGAAGCGAAAGAGACAGGACTTATGTGGAAGTCCATACCTCCACCAAGGGAACAGGCACTAGTCACATGTGCCACCTCAAGTTTGACTCATGCTCACAGAAATAACCTTGAAGTAGTAAATTCAAAGCAGGTTTGAAAAACTTCATATAGGTATAAAAACTATATTTCTGTACCCCCAAAATTAATAAATATAAATAAATAAATAAAACAATATAAAAGCAAGCAGTTTACAAAAAATTGGGGAAATGGAAACATTATAGAGAATATTCATTAGGAAGCTTCATACGTGTGTGTATACATATATGTGTATGAACATACCAACACTATAAAATTATCTGCTCTTTTACATATTCTTTTCTGAAAAGAAGCACTAAATGAATGAGATGTGAACAAGACACTGTGGTGCGCAGCTATAATCAGAGCACTTAAGAGGTAAGGGCAAGAGGATCAGAAATTCAAGGACAGATGGGATACAGCAGATACTGGAGGGAGAAGCGGAAAGGGGGGAGAGGAAGAGGGAGAAGAGGGGTAGAAGGGGAGGACAGGGGCAGGGAGTGAGAGAGACAGACAGGTAGACTAATTCAAGAAGGAACCACGGCCTTATGCATGCTCTAATCTCATTCCTACCATGTTAAAGTGATGGAAGTTTCAGCTTTAATATAAATACATAATATTTATGTGTCTAGTCTATAAAAAGCAAGATGAGAGCATGGAATACACTTGTCTCAAATTTCACAGAATATGTGTAGACTATGTTAAAATTATTTGTATCTTCTTCAGTAATTTCCAAAGGGGGTTCATTGCAAGTTAGGTGATTTTCATCTGCATGTTTATAGCTAATAAGAAAGAAAGGGAGAAACTTTCCATTACATTCCTAATTTAGAGCACTTTTTAAACTCCCTGTCTACTGGCCTCCCCCTCTTGACTTGGAATACTGGAGTTACACTAATGAATACGATATTCATCTGTAGTTCTTCATGATTTAAAATACATTTGTTTCTAAATGTACCCAACAAATGGGACTCTATCTGCTACCTAAAACTATACTTAAGAACATTCCTGCTGGACATGGTTGCATACACCTTTAATATCAGCACTCGGGAGGCAGAGGCAGCTGGGATCTCTGTGAGTTTGAGGCCAGCATGGTCTATAAAGCAAGTTCCAGGACAGGCTCCAAAGCTACATAGAGAAACCCTGACTCAAACACCCACACACACAAAAAGCTACTTTCAAGGGTTGGGAATTTAGCTCAGTGGTAGAGTGCTAGCAAATGCAAGGCCATAGGTTCAATTCCCAGCAGTCATGTGGTGGTTCACATGAATCTGTAATGAGATCTAGTGCCCTCTTCTGGCCTGCAGGCAGACATGCAGGCAGAATACTGTATACATAGTGAATAAATAAAATCTTTTTAAAAAAAGAACATTCCTTTCACCTGAAGAGAAACAAAATAAATTCTACCAGAGAATGGCTTTTTTCTTCTTTGACTCGCCTGTTTTCAATATCTTGTCAATTTATCTGTAGGGCTAAGATATTAAGTACATGAAGAATAAATCATATTTGTAAGCACCCAGATATGTGACAGCCTACTATGTATAAAGCACCAAGCTTAAGTTATGAAACTTGTTACTAATACCCACTACTAATGGTAGCTAAATTAGTATAGCCATTATGGAAAGTGACTAGAGGTTCCTATAATCCACCCACCCAACTTCTGGGTATATCAAATGGAGATGAATGAAAACTTCTTTGGGCATTTACTAGGGCTCAAGGTACAAGGGTAGATCTCTAATTGTTTAATGTATTTAAAAGTGGGCCTCCAGGCTCTTCCTATGTATGTCCAGGGATAGAATTCTTAATAATTCTTGAGCTTTCTTATTCAACTGTTAAGAGAGCTCTAATCATTAGCAGATTATTTCACTCACCTGATACTTTTCTAATAGACTCTACTGGTACTAAAGCTGTCCTCTCAAGAAAAACAAATGCAAAAATATATTCATTAACCCTTAATAATAATACAGCAGCTAGAATACTCACAATAAATATATTCTGCTTCTTAATTCTTCCTAACATTGTGTGATGTTCAGACACTTAGCATATGGAACACAGAGTAAAAGAATGCTTAACCTTTCAAAATAGAGTATGTAATGTATACATAGGTATTCTAAAAGTAAAAATGTCAATTTAAGAATCCCTACTGTTTAAGTCCATTTTTAAATCATTAGAACAACTTAAAAAGAAACTCCATAATTACCTTTTGGGATCAACTCTGGAATTAATCAGTTTTGCAACATTCCTGGTTGTGTTGCTTTCCATGTGATATGGAATAGTAATGTCAATGTGGTTGAAGAGGTACAAACTATTGCTTTTGTGGAATTCAGACTGCAAAAAGATAAAAGAAATTTTAAACTTTAAACTTTTTCTAGAAACTAAAAAATACAAACCTGATAATGTAATAAAAATTGGATACATTAATACTTTTTAAATGTACTGTGGAGCAGGAGAGGTAACTCAGCAGTTAAAAACATTTGGTCTTGCAGAGGACCTGGGTTTAATCACAGCATCTACATGGTGGTTTACAACCTGCTGTAACTCCAGTTCCAAGAGACCTGTTGCCCTTTTCTGATCTTTGCAAGCACCAGATATACATATAGTGCATATACATACAGACAGACAAATCACAAATACACCTAAATATCTTTTAAAGAAAAACTGTGCGACAAATTAAGCATACAAAGAGTTAATATGTTTCTATAAGTTTAAAACTGCAACCATTAGCATTTGGCCTAGTAAAGTATCAGCCAACTCTGTAAATATTAAATAGTTGTTAAGAGAATAATATTGGGCAATCTTACCAAAGCAATCTGCAGATTCAACGCAATGTCCATCAAAATCCCAGCAAAGTTCTTCAAAGACCTCAAAAGAACGTTTCTCAATTTCATATGGAAAAGAAAAAAAACCGAATAGCCAAAGCAATCCTGTACAATAAAAGAACTTCTGGAGCCATCACAATCCCTGACTTCAAAC
>LOJH01041885.1:0-14307 GCA_001685095.1 Ellobius talpinus | reverse complement strand
GACCCTGAATCACAGCCTTTAAGGAGATACACACACACACACACACACACACACACACACACACACCAAGTGACCCAGTATTTGAGCAGGGCATTGATCCTCCCATGTCCCCCATTTCCAACACACACACACACACACACACACACACACTCAATTTTCTGCTTCACAATGTGACACTGCTTAGTCTCTCTGGATGTATTAATAATTGATACTGAGTATCGTGGTCCCTGCTCTACACCTACACATGACCATTTCCTAATGTGTAGCTGCTGGTCCTCCACCCTCACCTGGATGTCTGCTATGGTTTGAATGTGGTTTGTCCCCACCGTCCTGAGAGTTCGTCCCCAACAGGGCAGTGCCAGTAGGTGGTGCCTTTAAAAGCTGATTAACAGACACTCAAGTGTTTCTGTTGGAGTGAGTTAGGAGGCTCAGAAGTGGGATTAGTTACCCTAAGAGTGGACTGTTACAAACTACATCAGCTTCCCTGCCTGTGCTCTTTTTCTTGCTGCTGTCACAGGTACCCAGCAAACCCAAGTTAAGGGAGGAAGTGAGGTTTTGTTGTGGCCCATGGTTTGAGGGTACAGTTCATCACGGTGGGGAGGTCATGGCAGCAGGAACATGGGGCGGCTGCTCAATGTTGCATCTGCAGGTAGGGAGAAGAGAGATGGGGGCCGGTGCTCAGCTCACTCTCTCCTTTTCAATCAGTCTAGAACCCCAAGCCCTCGACTGCTGCTGCCCACATTTAGGATGGCTCTGTTCACATTTAGGGTAGATCTTCACACCTCCCTTAGCCCAATCTAGAAACTCCTTCGTAGATAAGCCCAAAGGTTTTTTCTCTCGGTGATTCTAACTCGCGTTGAGAACCATCAACCATTGCAGATCACACTTATCTCCCCTCTCTCTTTTCTTCCCTCCCCTCCCCTCTCATCCGTGACATAACTAATGTAAAATTCTGGTACCCACCTCAGACCTAAGGACTCAAATGCATGATGGGAGAGTTTAGAAATCATTCAAACTGAGAATAATTTTGTCTTTGGGAGCCAGAGTCAGACACTGTGAGAAGTTGCATACCCATGGACCCCATTTGGCACAATGGAACTATATTTCTCAGAGCTTGAGACACAGGCTCATCTACTGCTAGGAGCCTTTGGAGAATCTGATTTTATGTTTACTGGAAATCTACTACATACTGGCAAGTGCTCACTGGAGTAATGCATCTTCAAGACGTTAGAGATTCAAGAGGACCACAGGGACGCCTGGTTCTTACACGCTCACCAGCAGTTTCTCCCTTCTATTCAACATGGGAGAACACAGAGCCTCTCGTCTGACGTAATACTGAACAATTCAGAAACTTGTAAGACTTGAACTTCTATTGGCCCAGCTGGTAGCTTGGGTATAACTCACTTCTATCTGCTGTTATAGCTTAAAAACTTGAGTGCGTCTCCAAAAGGACCTGTGGCAGTGCTGGGAGGAGGGAAAGCTCTAAGAGGTAAGGTCTACTGGAAGATCATGGGGACTGCTGATGACAGGAAGTTGGGCTGGTCTTGCAGAATGAGATCTCTGGTTGCTGAACGATGAAATCATCAGCACTTCAGCCTTCTGCCCGTGGCTAGCTCGTTCTGCCCGTGGCTAGCTCGTTCTGCCCGTGGCTAGCTCGTTCTGCCCGTGGCTGGCTCGTTCTGCCCGTGGCTAGCTCGTTCTGCCCGTGGCTGGCTCGTTCTGTCCGTGGCTGCCCATGGCTTTCTGCTTCCCTGTGACACCACTAGGAGCTAGGGAACTGCATCAGAGGCTAAATAGATGATACCTACCTGGTATTAGGCCTCCAAAAGTGTGAGCTAACTATAAGTTTTTCTTTACAAAGCACCTAGTATCAGGCATTCTGTTTTGGCCACTCAAAATAGACTAAGACGTGTAGAAGCCATGCCCAGGCTTTGACTACTCTTGTGGGTACCATCTAGAGAAGAAGGAGGGAGGCAAAGGGACATCTGTTTCACGGAAACCCTGGATGATTCCCTTCCCTGCCATCTTTCAATGTGGTCTTTCCCTCGGCTTCTGATTGAAGGGAGGCTTCATGCTCCCCACCCCCAGGCAAGAAGAGAAGGCCCACAGCCCCACCAGCTTTCACCTACCGCACTAGTCTGCACAGACTCGTCTTCTGGTTTGGCTCTTATATCAACAACTCCATCAGCATGGCGGAAGGAGCAGTCAGTAAGGACGTCATAAAAGGTCAGCTTCTGGGCCCTCAAGCTGTATTTCTGGAGCCACTGCTGAGAATCCCAGGTGTCTTCTGCGTTTTCTTTATTCTCGACAGATGTTGCTCCTGGAATCATAGTTCATCAGCCACTCACATTGCATGACCAGTTCCTCCAACACTCCCACCCTCATATTTACCGGTCTGGAATATTCCCGCTGCCAGACCATGGAGCCTAAGCATCTCTTCAGGAAGTATACTACAGCGGGACACTTCATTTTACACTTCATTTCATGGCCTCACACCAGAATGGCTCTGGCTGAGAGACCAGGACCACATGTCAAGAAAGCATTGAATACAGTGTCAGAAGCTTTGGGTTCCAGTCCTGGCTGTGCCCTCTACTACCTTAGGCAAGTAGCTCAAATGTGATTCACCCATTTGGCCATTCTGAGCTCAGGCAAATATCTCTACCTGCAGATGGAAGATGGTATCTGCTTGGCCTTCTTGGAGAATCTGATTTTATATTTATGGAAAATTTATTCTATGCTGCCAGGTTATTAATATAATGTATTCATTCTATTCAGAAGGGAGGAGAGTAGGGTTTTCTTTTGACACACTGTTAACTAATCCAGGGACTCCTAATGCCTGAATTCCTATAGGCCTAGTTCATGGCTTAGGTATAGCTCATGTAAACTAGTAATATAATCTAGAAATGTCTTGAGAGTGGACCCAAAAGTTTATGTGTTAGATATTTGGTCCCCAGGGTGGCAACGGGGCCCAAATGAGTATGGCTTCTCATAGTCAGTTCTCAATATCAGTGGTTTCTAAACTCCAGCAACATGCATGAGGGTTGGGAGGTCTGGGGCAGAGACCGAGATTTTGCATGAGTTGTGTCTTGGTTCATTTTGTGTTGCTGTGGCAAGCAGAGCAATTCAGCGAATCTAGTCACTTGAGCATGCTTCACAAAAAGGGGATAAAAGAAGGCCCATATAGCTTGTAGGTAGGCAAGGTCAGACAACATGCAAAGGTCGCTAGGCCCTGTTCAGAGAGTGGACCTCAGCTCTGTGGGCTCAGAAACCTCATCTGTCAGCTGAAGTACCTGGCACTCTATCTAGAGTGTCTCATTCTCTCATCTCACAGGGTACACCCTACAAGGCTAGCTGTCCACCAGCGTTAGGTACATTCTCCTCTGCTATCTTCCAGAGGTCAGCAGTACCAGTGTATCCCATCTCCAGGAATAACTGGTTCAAGGACCGCGCTGTACCTCAACCAGAGGCTGCACAAACTTCTTGTGATGGTGCACAAAACCGACACCCTTGCCCCTGTACACTTCAGATCATTGCTAGATCCCGTAACACCCGACACAAGGCAATGATTGCCAACGGTTGCCATACCGTACTGTTTAAAGAACACTGACAAAAATCCCTGTGCATTGCTGGTACAATGGCTTTTTTTTTCTTAAATATTTTTGATTTATAGTCGGTTCAGTCCTTAGAGCCTGAAACTACAAGGCACTGACTGTCATCAAAAGTTGCTCTTGGGGTTTGTCCTGCTTTGTTTTCCGTTGCTGTGAAAAACACCAAACTAACTGCAAGGGTTTATTTCAACTTACCATTTATAGTCCATCATCTAGAGAAGCCAACGCAGGAACCCAAGGTAGGAACTGGAGCAGAAGGCACAGAGAAACACTGCTTCCAAGACTCACTCACCTTGCTTTCATAGAAAACCCAGGACCATGTGTTTAGGGGGTGTCACCGCCCACAGTGGGCTGAACTTTCCCACATCCATTATTAATCAAGAAAATGCCCCCCAGACAAGCCCACAGACAGAGCTGGTGGAGGCAATTCCTTTTTTGAGGTTCCCCTTTCCCAGGTGACTCTAGTTTGTATCCAGTTGTCAAAAGCTAGCCAGCATGGAGTTAGAGAGATGGCTCTGTGGTTAATAGCATGTACTGCTCTTGCAGGGGACCCAAATATGGTTCCCAGCACCTGTATTGAGCAGGTCACATCTGCCTGTAAGTCTAGCTCTGAAGAATCAATCCAATGTCCTCTTCTGGTCTTTGAGGGCACCTAAACTCACACGCATGCATGCATGCACATGCACATACACACAATTTTCTAATAAAAATAAATCTTTAAATAAAAGATTAAATTACTGCTAGGCTTACCACATGTAAGGGGCTATATAATTAGACCAGGACCTGGGGAAATAAAACAGCTTGCAGCCAATTAGTCCTTGATAATGTGTAAAGAGGCTGCCTGTGAGTGTGTCAGCTGAGCCTCGTCCTCAGATTTTAAAACAATGTCTTGACAGAACTCACTCTGAAACCTACCGGAGTCAGAACTGATTCAAGCTGGCTTCTGCTTTCGAACTTCAAGCCAATGTGGCATCAAAAGCCCCTCTGAGCAACGTCCTGAACGGCAGCCGTTGGCATCCATGTCAGCCACAATGTCTTCCTACCCTTCTCAAGGAATTCAAGCAGCTGCCTCCCAGAACACTCAGCCCCTTGAGCTTCCCCTGGGAACTTTCGGCACCACTGCAAGCAGCTAAAAGATGTGGCTGTTTGTGGGGAGATCAGCATCCTTGGAATGCCTTCCTATGACTTCTTCAGTTGTTGTTAATCACTCTCTGCATCTTGGGCTCCTCTTTATGTCCTCCTTATATAGCTGGTCTCTTTCCTCCTTTTCCCTGTTCAAATTCTTCATTCAATGATTTCCATAGCAACATGTATCCTTTTGTTCTGTTTGGGGGCTTACCTTTTTAAGGAAAAGATGAAGGTTCTTCATCAAGCGTAAGTCCAAACTTAGGAGAAAAAGAACTTTCTGGAAGCCATACAAACCAATCCTAGTAAGGGTTTTTAAAGAGTCTAAGATAAACCTTCACCTTCCAGCATCAGGCAGGACCAAGGGTGCAGCCACTTAAGGACAGGAGCCAGGCTCCTAATTATCATCAAAATGGGGGTGAAGACCCCTTCCAACCTGAGCTTCATAAAGGAAATCAGAGGCAGCCAAGCAACCAAGGCAGAGAGCTCAGGCGTGCCAGAGCTGGAGAAACGAGGGGAGAGTGAAGTATTTTTCATATTCATCCACCGCTAATTACACCAATTCGTGGCTGAGCCTTGTTAACCTGAGGAAGGGAAGAAGGGCATCATCTGTTCATTAGCGTTGCTCACTGAGGGATCCTTTCCCAGTTCTCCTGCAGTTATTTTAATTAAGAGTGTCGTATGAATTCTCACCTTCTGAGCCTTCGCTTACGGCAGAGGTGTGAGCTCACAGTGATTCTGATCACACGGCATCCACACCTCCACATGACAGATTGCTAAAGATGTTCTTGGAGTTCCGCGCGAGGGAAGCAGAGCACATCCACACTGTAGAATTTACTTGCCTGGTCCTCTCTGTCCCACTGATCCATCTCAAAACATTTTTTTTCAGGCATGAAGCCATACTGAATAATGCTTTTGAAAACCATCATGGTATAACCAGGGGCACAATCAAAATGATATTGAGTATGACTTATCAGCCCCCCCAACACCTTCTGACACTCATACACCTACCCTCAAAGTGAAATCCGTAAGGTACCATTAAGGATTTACTACCCCACACCAAACTGCGCCCTCTATCCCCCTTCCACTGAAAGCTACTCAGCTGCCACACCATTCCTGCTATGCTAGGTCCATGAGCTGTCCCTGAATGAAGCACTCAATCTCTAGAGATAACACCAACCTGATGGCTCTCCTGGCAAAGGCCACATGCTCTGCCCCCCACTGAGTACCAATTGCTGCTACTCAGAAAGAGGACTCCTTAGGCAAAAAGTTGGAGAACCTAAAAACTTGGGGATTATTGATGACTTTATTTTAAGACATTTTTTCCCCAGAGCATGGGGCTCACCGCAAACAGGACTCCCAATCCTACTATTTGGGAATCTGAAGTTATTTAGATCCAGAGTCTCTTTATCCAGGGAATTATGGAGGGCTTGTGGCCTACACACCAGAGCCTGATACACAATGGAAGGGGGGAGGGAGGGAACAGAATTGAGGACAGCTGGGAACAGAGGGCGACAGACTCTAGGAAATCCCAGTCCCTCTTGCTGGGTGACTCCCTCAGCAGTGAAGAGCTAGAGCAGTTACTGATGAAGGGATGTGCCCAGGACCTCGCAGGTACCAGACGGGAGGATGGAGATTGAGGGCAGAAACCCACCATCACTCCACAGAGGCTTCTCTGCAAAGATGGAGGTAAATAACCTTGGTGTCCTGGGCACTATGCAAGAGGGTTGAGGCCCGATGGGACGCACAGAGGGGCTTGGCGTGGAAGGTCAAATGTGAGCCTGGGTCCAAGTAGGAAGCTCTCGACCCTGCTCTGAAAGGAACATCAGGTAACCGGCAGGAGCCTGTTTGAAACTCTTAACTTCAAGGGAGAATAAAATAGAGTCCCAGGGAGTTCTAGGCCTGTTCTCCCTTAGAATACTATAAAGTGATTTTATTTATTTACTTACTTATTTTTACTTCCTTCTTGTTAATTTTGTAAAAATCAAAGTATGATTTCCATTGCAGTGAAGGGCTCTGTCACTCACCCAATTTGTTTATTCCAACCCACGGGTCATTAGTTCCTAGAATCCCCTGAGAGTGAAGAGGAGAGGAGGAGAGAAAAGAATGAGGTAGAAAAGAAACAGGCTTGAAAAAGAAAGCAAAGTCCTAACAATGAAGAGAACACAGGGAGGAACAAGGATCCTTTGGGCCACACTTTGCTCACTTTCTCTTCTGCTTATCACTCTGAGAGCTGCATGGGAAATGGCTTTCAATACAGGCAGCACTTCAGCTGTGAGCCAGGCAGCTTCTCAGCTGTTGAGTGAGGCAGCTTCAGGAGGACACTAAACCATGACGCCTGCCACAGACTACTCAGCGGCGGGGAGCAACAGTTCAGCCCAGTGACAAACAAACCTGCATAGGGTTAAGAATAAAACATTATCAGGAGCCTAGGTTGCAGAATAACAGGCAGCGTGCTCCAATAAGCCTCCACTCCATGACCTTTTCAAGAGGGAACAGCTGAGGACCACTGAGGCCGGCACCAACCTGTACCTTTGATACCCTTGCCAAAATTAAATCTACAATAGATATATAGATTTATTTGGGGGCCATTCCATGAACCTATGCATCTGTGTTTTCAGAGAGTTTTTCTGTATAGTTCTGCCTCAGTGGAAACTCACTTTGGAGTCCCAGTTGATTATGAGGTTGCTGTCTTCCTGCCTCGGGCTCCCAGAACACTGAAAGTATAAGTCAATGCCACCATACCTGGCCTTCATGCATTCATTTTGGGACAGCATTACACAGCCTTGGTTATTACAGTTCTGTTGTAGATTTTAAAGATGACACACACATATCTTCCAATTTCTTTTTCAAGACCATTCCTGGTTATTCTGTGTCCTTTGCATTTCCAAATTTGTTTAGGAACAGCTTGTCAATTTCTGCCAAAAAGTCAGCTGAGATTTCTTGCAGAGATTGTGTTAAACTTGTAAGTCATTTTGGAAGAAAGCCATCTCAACAAGCGTATCACACAACTTTATTAATTTCAAGGATCTGTATCTTCTTTTGCAGTATACAATCCTTATGCTACTTTCATTAAATTTTTCTAGTATTTCAGTGTTTTTGCATGTGTACGTATGTGTGTGTTCAGGTATGGGTGGGTGCGTGTGTGTGTGTGTGTGTGTGTGTGAGTGTGTGTAGGTCAGAGGACAACCTCAAGTGATTTCCCCAGGAACACCACCCCTTCCTTGAGAGAAGGTCTCACATCAGGCTAGAGAACCTGGCCAGTGAGCTAGAGATGCCCCTGTCTCTGCCTTGCGCTTCCATGCCTGGCATTTTACATGGGTTCTGGGAATTTAAACTCAGGCCTGTTTGGGAGACAAGCCCTTTACTGACTGAGTTAATTTTCATTTTAATTTTTGGTGGATTTATAAGTGGAATTCTTTCCTTAAGCTCACTCATGGCATGTCCCTTGCTAATCTATAGACATACAGTCCACTGTGCTTTGATGTTCTCTCCTGCAACCACTAGCTCCTATAGTTTCTTCATGGTGTCTGTAGAGTTTCTATATGAGTAACTGTTACCTGTAAATATTGATTTACTTATTGGGTGCCAAGATGGGAACTTATTCTTTTTCTTGGCTGGCTGTACTGGCTAGACTCTCCTGTTTCTGCTTAGAAGTAGCGAGAACAGACATCCTGTCCTTCCTCTGACATCAGGAAGAATATCACCAGGCTTTCACTGGTTACTCTACCTGTGTGTTTTTCACAGATGCTCTTTCTCAGGTTAAGAATGAGACATTAGTGTCCACAGAGAACACTCAGCAGTTAAGAACGCTGGTTACTCTTGTGGAGAACCTGAGTTTGACTCTCAGCACCCAGATTAATTGGCTCACAACCACCTATAAATCCAGCTCCAGAGGACCCAATGCATCTGACTTAATAAGCACCCACACACATATGACACATACACACAAAGACATATAGAGCTAATTTAAAATAAAAGAGAGGCTGGGGAGATGGCTCTGTGGTTAGGAGCACTTGTTGCTCTTGCAGAGGACCTGGAGTCAGTTTCCAGCACACATAGCTCATAACTATCTGTAACCCCAGTTCCAGAGGTTCCAACCCTCTCCAAATTTCCATGGGGACAAGACATGCACATGATACCTATACATCATACAAGCAAACAGGCATATGCATAAAATAAATAGAAGTGTAAAAAAAGAAAATATTGTTTTGGTTTTTCAAGACAGGGTTTCTCTGTGTAGCCCTGGTTGTCTTGGAACTCACTCTGTAGACCAGGTTGGCCTCGAACTCACAGATCCATCTGCCTTTGTCTGATATTAAAGACATGCACTGGTGCCACCACCACCCAGGTGGAAAAGAAATGTTTTTTTAAAGGTGATCTTAGATTTCTGTTTTCTTGAAGTTTTTTTTTTACTTTTGTTTTTATTTTTGCTCTTGGATTTTGTTGAATGATTTTCCCATCTATTTTGAGGTGACTGTGTGGTTCCCCCTAATATTCTGTTAGTATTGTATATGATATTTGTTGACTTTTAGATGCTAAACCAATCTTACATTTCTTTGATGTCTCTCATTTGATCAAGCTATATAATTCTTTTTTCCAGTGGATGTAGTTTGCTATTATTATGCAAGATTTTTATATCTTTCTTCATAGCAAATATTAAAATTTACTTTTCTTATACCTTGGCTTTGGTGTGAAGATGGCATTGGTCTCATAGACTGAACTAGGAAGTAGTCTGTCTTCTTCTTGTACATTTTTGAGAAGTTTCTAGAATTGGTATCAATTATTGTTTTAATGATTAATTTGATATTTTAAAGATTGCACATGTGTGCGCACACATGCAAACACACCTCTCTCTCTCACACACACACACACATGTGAGTACCTGAGATCCAGATGAGAATGCCAGGTCCCCTGAAGCTGGAATTACAGGTGGGATGCTGGGAACTGAACTTGGACCCTCTGCAAGAACATACTCACTCTTAACCACTGAACCCTCTCCCCAGCTCTCTACACATTTTTAAAATTAGCTTTCTTGACTGCTCATATTTTGCTTGTTTAAAAACTGTGGCACAGATAGCATCTTACCAAGAGGCACTTGGCAGGAATGGGCAAAGCCAGCTTTAATACATTACTAACTACAATTCTCTGCATCTCACCGTAGCTCGGGACTACAACAAAATCTTACTGGTTATTAATAGTTATTTAATACAGCACCCACAAAATGACCATCTTCCCTCTCCATCGGCTCAATAAACATGCTTACTTGAAGGGCTTGAAAGAGCCTTTAGTCTTGTGACATCAAATTTGATATTTTGGAACAAGTCAATATTCAGAGACAGAGCTTGGGCTCAGATAGTAAACTCTCGTGCTCTTGTTCACGATTAAAGCACGAGGAGCCTTTGAAATGTTTGAGCTGTAGCATAATCCAAAAAGAAAAGAAGTTTGTCAAAATTCTTTAATACTCTATGATAAAGGCCAGATTCTGCCTGGATCCTACATACAGGGAGTGCCCAGGTGAGTGAGCCAGTGCCCCTGGGCAGCCAGCACCTCCTCCTGGGCTTTATTAATAGCTCCATGGAGGTATAATTAACAATAGCCAATTACACTTAACTTGTGGAAGCCAGCACCCCCTGAACAGCATGGGACTGGTTGGTAAACACTCACCTTCCTGCTGTTTCCTATCGCCCATACCCACTTTCTCTCCTCTAGCTTTTTTTCTAAGACTTTTATTTCCATTCAATTTGATATCTCATTCCATCTCCTTTGTTGTATTGTTTGTAATCCTAGTGATTGTTTGTGGCTAACAGTGCACAGCTCAGCCGGTCATGGTCTAATGTCAGGTGACATAACCCTTCATCAATAGCATGTGCTAATGAGAAACTCAAATCTTGTATGTCTAAACAGGTCTTTAGCCTGTGCGTGTTTGTGTGTGAGTGTGTGTGTGTGTGTGTGCATGTGTGTGGAGGTCAGAAGCCAGTGTTGAGTATCTTCTGTGGCTTCCCACCTATTTATTTATTTGTTTGTTTGTTTATTTATTTATTTATTATTTTGCGGAAGGCTGCCTCACTGAAGCTGGAGCTCACCGGGTTCCAAACGGAACGCTTTTGTTTCCTTCTCTTACCTGATTGTTCGGGCTCACACTTCAAGAGCTGAGCTGAATAAAGGTGATGAAGCGGGCATGCTTGATTTGTTCTAGACCTTCAGAGAAGGTCCATAGAATTCACCTGTCAGCACATTGTTGGCTGCTGGTATGCTACAAATGACCCTTCATGTGTTCTTATCATCAAATCATCGAACAGACTTTCTGCTTTTCCAGGCTTCAGTCTTGGTAAGTTGCTGTCTAGGAATCTGCCCATGTCTTTCAGGTTCTCAACCTTGCTGGTGCACAGTTGTTCCCAGCGACGTCAGTGACCTCTTCCCTTGTGAAATGTCAGGTCTCCTTTCTCTCTCTGGCCTTGTTTACTGGTGTCACCTGTCCTTTCCTTACCGAGTCTAAGTCAGGGTTTGTCTGTCTACAGCGTCAGCTCTGATTTGCCAGTCTTTGGTGGGCTTTATCCTTTTTCCTCCCTCTCTGCTCAGACCTTGATTTCTCTCCTTATCTTCATGTGGGATGTGATGAGTTCTCCCATCTCCAGCTCCTGGAGAGGCAGTGGTAGGTAGTCTTAGCCCTTCGCACCTTTCCGATGGGGGCACAGTTTGCTTGCTATATACTCTCACTTTGCTATGGCTTCTGCTGGAGGCTTTGAGACGTTGTGTCTCCCTTTTCTTTTGTGTCAGGGAAAAATATTAATTTTCCTCTTGATTCTATCCTTGGTCCATTGTTTATTCAAAAGTAAATTGTTTACCTCCTGGGTATCATGTCGTAGTTTCCTGACTCTGGGTGCTACCATGCAACCCAACCCAAAATCAGAAATTTGTTTAAAATACTGTGAGGGGCTGGAGAGATGGCTCCGTGGTTAAGAGCACTGGCTGCTCTTCTAGAGGACCAGGTTCAATTCTTAGAACCCACAAGGTAGCTAATAGGCATCTGTAACTCCAGTCCCAGGTAATATAATGGTCTCTTCTGGACTCCATGAGCACCATACATGCATAGGGGACATAGACATAGTTGCAGGCAAAACGTCCTTACACACACACACACACACACACACACACACATTTAAAAGCACCTTGAGCATGAACCTTGTAGATGACAACTGCATGTCTCAATGTCAAGAGGTTGGACACACCTGCTAGATGCATGTTGACACATGCAATCATGTGGCTGCTTTCTTCACTTCAGCACTGGGTGACACCCAGATAGAAATAAGCATGAGTCTGCTGTCAGCTTGTGGCTACTGTTTCAGGAACAAAGGCAACCCAAGCCCAGACTCTTGTATATGCTGATGGTGCATTGTTCAGAAAGAACCAAAACAGCACATCAAGTGAGCAGGCTGTCCTCATAAGCCACTCCTTCCCTGTGACCTAGAAAGGCCCTCATGTCTCATTTCACAGTCACCAACCTGAGATCAGACGCTGGAGGAGCCTGTCTGGCTCTAAACACAGTCATAGTGAGTGATCGGTCTCAGGCTATGGCTCCCTGGTCACACCATGGCTACCAATGCCACCAACAACCTGCCAAGACCAGTTCAACAACTAGGCTACAACCCAGATTCACAGGGCTATGAGCTGCCAGCTGATTGGGTGAATCTCTGATCCATGGCCATTGCCACCACCACCACAGGAGATGGCAGCTGGGACAGTGGTCCTAGTGTTGTGTGTCTTCTAACACTGCAACTCCTTCAGAGGTGCCATCTACTGGCATTCCTAGGATGGAGGCCACTAGAATATCTCTAGCATTAGGTTTGATCAGCTGAGCACTCAGCACCAGGACAAAATCTTGTGATTCCAATGGTCGTACTTACATCAAATGGAATCTTGGCCATGATGTTATGGTGTCTGAGGCTGGGGAAATGTTGGTGAATGCAGTCCCTTAACCATCCCAGCATACGTTAAGCTAAGCTACCTCTGAGCCTCACAGCTGGAAGTACCCACACAGTCTTGGCTATCTGAGGCCCATCAGCTGGCAGAGATGTAACCCAAAAAAACCTCAAGTATGTCCCCTTGCAACACAAGTCTCTACCAGGTAGTAGAAGAGTTTAGCACCACCATCTCTTAGCAATGGCCTGGTAATAGTTGTGCCACCCAAGTTGGGGGAGGGGATGATAGAGACAGTCTCTTTGGCCATCAGCAATGATGCTAAGATGGGCTGTACCTGAATCCCATAATGACAGGGGTCTGCAATGGCTCCAGAGGGGTGTGCTCGAATGCACTCCAAAATCAGATACGATGTGGCTGAAACTACTGCCTGTCCCATTCACACATGGGTCTCTTCCTGAGGCTAGAGCTGATCTACAGGCTCCATCTGTGAGCTCTGGCCCACCTCCAGTTTCTACTAGCCACTGGATCTTACTGCAGCGAGCCTGGACCTGAGCACTATCACAAATCTTTGAGCTACCTTTCTGGCCCTCCCCCATGGTAAGCTCCATCTTACTCCCTGCTCTGCAGCTGGGGTTAAAGTAGGGGTGAGAGGAACAGTCAGCTATGTGCCTAACACAGTTGCAGCTGCCCATTCTGCAGGTAGTGGCCTACCTGGTGGTGAATATCACATAGCTTTGACCACCACTATTTCATGATGGCAGATCTGTACTAAGTTCCAAGCCCAGGGCCTCCATCAATCAGGGAGGCATCTCATGCTGGGCTACTTAGAATTGAAGAAGCAGGGATGAGGGCCAGTTGCCCTAGTTTTCCTTGCTATCGCTGTGATAAATCATTGACTAAAGCATGGGGGGGAAAGCATTTATTTGGCTTATATTTCTATGTCATAGTCCGTTATCAATGGAAGACAGGCCAGCAGCTCGAGGCCACAGAGGAGCACTGCCTACTGGCACATATTCAACTACCCTTTATGCAGCCCAAGTCCACCTGCTCAGGGAAAGTTTTGCCCACAATAGACTGGACCCTCCTATAACAACAATTAAGAAAATGCCCCTCACAGACATGACCATAAGCCAACCTGATAGAGACAATTCTTTAATTAAGTTACCTCTCCCCCAGGTGACTCTACATTGTACCAAGCTGACAAAATACTAACCAGTACAGGGGACCATTACCAGACTGTCTCTCTTGGCTGCTACATCATTCTGCCTCTCTGTGTCAATTTTGACTGATTTTTTTCTCTCTCGCTCTCTCTTTAAAGGTCGCCTTCTCTTACTTCTTCTCCTGCATGATAATCTTTGACTGAATGCCAAGCATTGTGAATTCGATCTTGGTGAGTGCTAAATAGTTCTGAGCCATGCAAATGTCTCTGAGTTCTGTTGTAAGATATAGTTCTGTTACCTGAAAACAGTTTTGTTTTCTTTTCACGCCTCACTTTGATGGCATCTGAGGAGTGCCCAGAGCAGCGCTCTACGTGAGGCTCCTCTTTCCCTACCAGTAAAGTTAAGACCTTCCCAAGCAGTCCTAACAAAGTCCTCTGACTCTGTTCCCCAGGCAATGTGAGCATTATCTGTTTTTCTTCTAATACCTTCCA
>LOJH01041884.1:9431-23739 GCA_001685095.1 Ellobius talpinus | reverse complement strand
TATGAGTGGAGAAGAGTGCTAAGAAACCATGAATGCATACATTGCTTGGTGTCCAGATTGTGGATGTGGTATGGTCAATTCCCTCATGCTCTTGCTGCTGTGACTTCCTTGCCATGAAGAACTTTAACTGGGACTCAGAGCCAAAATACACCTGTTCTTCCCTAAATGGCTTTTTTTTGAAAGTATCTATCATCACAACAAGAAACCAGGCTAAACAAGCATAGTTTAAGCTTTGAGTTCAAACACAATATCAAAGTTTCACATGACTACACAGGAAGTGTTTTTCTAACTTTTCTGAAAAGACTGGAATTGTTCCAGTCAAAGAGAAGAATTGAATAATGATGAGTTTTTCCTAAGTTCAGCAAGTTTATTTTTAGATATAATACAGGAAATAAAAATAAAATGTTTGAAGAAAAAGAAGAATAGTAGTAAGTTCAGAAGTACCAGTTACATATGGATAGAACATTATATCTTCCTGGTACATTAATCCTATCTGATAATTAATTAATAATTTAGAAAATTAGGATATAAAACCTCCTTTTAAAACTTAAGGGTAAAAATCCCAATTTCAAACTTTTTCTACTAAACTTGTATTGGAAACATCACAAGATAATTAAAGACAAAATGGTCCACAGGATAATTACAACATCTCCGCTATTCTAGGAGAAATCAATGAAAGAATTAAGTCATGTTGTTATTGAGGCTGGAGATAGTTAATAACAAAAGAGATAAACCCAAGTGTAGTTAAACTCAGTGTTAAAAACTTGGTCCTAGAAATGAACAATACCAAAAAAAGCCTGTGTAGGTGTATATGTGAGTAGAAATTATTCAGTCTAGAATCTTATATTTTGATTTTGTATCTCTTTCTTCATTTATTAACAATGTGCTTTTAATAGTAATGATATCATTGCTTATTATGCTCTTTATTTTGCAGGATATCTCTTATGAAAAATTGAAACTTAAAGGCATTTTGTTTACTTATTTATTTTTGGGTTTTTGAGACAAGTTCTTGCTATGTAACCCTAGCTGGCCTGGAACTTTCCACGTAAATTAATTTTATCTCACACTTAATGGCAATCTTCCTGCCTCTGTGTTCTGGGGAGGCTAAGATAAAGATCGGCCACTGCAATTAGCTCCGAAAGGCTACATTTAGGATGCTAGAGAGGTTTTTAAAAAGTTTTTAAAATTGTAGAACTTTTGAAAATTCCTGCTACATAGAATTTACATTGTGCCTATTTCAGAAATTATTTGAAGTGGCTTATGAGTTAGGAATGATACAAAATAAGACAATTAGGGGGAAATGAAAAGATATCTAAATATAGCAGAGGTATATAGTCACCCAGATGAGGTGACTCTTAGAAGTGGGGGCACAGAACCTGGGTTCTATCTTGATGAGGTAAGGAGGGAAGGAAAAACTTGATACGTGACCAGAGGAAGTGTTTGCATATTGGGATGTTGATTTACATTGGACTGGATTTCAGATGTACTTTGCCACTTCATTTAAGGGACTCTGTCTGAGGTATTGGTAAGACTCTGCTTTACTGTTTCAGTGGGTGTCCCCATCATGGTCTTGAGCTCTTTGCTCATATTCGCACTCCTCCCACTCTTTAACTGGACTTTCAGAGTTCAGCCCAGTGCTCTGCTGCAGGTCTCTGCCTCTGATTCAATCAGTTGCTGGATGAAGGTTCTGTGGTGACAGCGAATGGGAGCTCACCAACGCCAGCCGGACAGGGAAGGAACCAGCATAGGTCCAAACTAGTTCCTCTGAATGTGGGTGACAGTTGTATGGCTGGGGCAGACTGCGAAGCTACTGGCAGTGGCACCAAGATTTATCCCAACTGCTTGTACTGACTTTTTTTTTGGAACCTATTCTCTTTGGATGCATACCTTGCTCAGCCTAGATATAGTAGGGAGGGCCTTGGACCTACCTCAAAGTAATGTGCCTTGCCCTCTCTGAGGAGTGGATAGGGAGTGGGGTCGGGGGTGGGGGTAGATGGAGGGAATGGGAAGAGGGGAGGGAGTGGGAACTGGGATTGGTATGTAAAGTGAAAAAAGACTGTTTTCTTCTTTTTAAAAAAAATTAAACAAATTAAAAAAGACCGTACTTTACTTAAACATTAGTTCTGTTCAAACATAATAACAAATCCAATGGTTCCATTTAATGTGTCCTTAAATTGTTTTGTGTTACAAGTTATACATGTATAAGGAGATATAAATTTAAAGTGTCGAAAGTGGTATCACGTTCAAATGGCTAAGTACCTTTATAATCTAGGTTTCCTCATCTTCAGTCCCTTATGCAGCAACTTTTGATTATGTTGTAGTCTCTTTTTGTGGTTGTTTCTATAACAAAATGATGTGGTTGCGTTTTATTTCTTGATTAATAAATATTCTTTAAAGACTTCTATCTATTGATCAGGAATAGAGTTTATTTACCCTGCTAACAATTTCTTTTATTTTTTCACATTTTAATTAAAATACAATTGCATCAATTTCTCACTTCCCTTTCCTTCCTTCAACTGCTTCCACACTTTCCCCCTCACTTATGCACATGTACATATATAACAATAATAATCAGGGCCGAGGAGGCTGCCAATCTGCTAGCACTTTATACATAATTTTTTCCATTTTACCATGTTTCAATCCTTTGCTGAGGAAACTGTAAATTTAATATCAAAACAAATGAGCATTTTGTTGTTAAAATCTTTATTAAACCAAGCAAAACTAGCACTTAGGTTTATATTTTTTCTAAGTGAACAGAATAATTGCTATTGTAATAATTTTTTCTGGGGCATATTCCCTGACTTTGTATTTTCTTTTTGATTGCCTTCTTGTCAGATGATTTTTCACCTAAATTGTTTTTTTTCTTTTTGCAAGCTATATTTTACACATTTCCGTCACATGATATCATTCTTCTATATGTCAATTAAGCTCATTGTTTTTCAAGTTTCGACCTGTTTTTTAAAAACACTGAACTTTATTGGAGATCACCAAGGCTTGGTGGATGATACCCCTTCCATGAACTGATTGTGTCTTTGGGCTTGCAGACTTGTGTCTCTGATGTCTATGGCTGCTTATTTATCTTGGCTTTATTGCTTTGTTCCTCAAGCTCCATGTCTTTTAATCAATGCTATTTGGGACAAGAAGATGTTTACTTTCTCTTGAAGCACCTGGGTCTTCCAATTTCTCTTTTTAGTTTGATAATGTGTATTCAAAAGAAATTAGTAATACAAAATTTTAATTCTCCCCTCCCCCATAGACATTAGGGAGAATGAAATTTGCAGCAAAATTATCGTTCTAGCACAAATTTAAGATTTTTTGTTTTTAATACAAGAGTACTGACATTCTCTCGGGGATAGAATGGAAATTTGAAAAATGCATTTTCTTTCCTGTGCTTTCCACCTAACCTGATTGTTTGATATCAAAAGATAGTGGCTTCCCGTTACTGCTTGGGCTTTATTTTGGTCTTTTGCTTTGGAGACCTCTGTTGTTCTCTGTGTGCCATATGTGAACCATCTGAGCAGCAATTTAAAAGGTGGTATGGCTTTGGTCAGCCTTCCATCTTGTTTTACCCCAGAGTAATAAGCCCTATTTAACTTGACCACACCTCATTTTTCTGCAATGTGTTGAAAAGAAAACATTCTATGACAGTGTTTCTCAACCTGTGGGTTGAGACTTCTTTAGGCGTTACATTGGATACCTTCCATCCATATCAGGACAATTCAAACATGACAATTCATAACAGTAGCACAATTACAGTTCTGAAGTAGCAACAAAATAATTTTATCGTTGGGGTCACCACAGCATGAGGAAATGTGTTAAAGGGTCATAGTATAAAGAAGGTTGAGAGCCTCTTGTATGTCATTTGGTCCCTTCTTGAGAAGAACTAATGCATGACTCATGCAGAAATCAACTTGCACATATATTTTGGAAGAAGAGGAAATTCTGTTAGTAAAAATCATTTTCATTTTTTATATTCTCAGCTTGGCTTCTTGAGTTTCTGAGTAAGAAAAAAGAAGGCCAAAATTTGTCCTTCTCTCAGTAATCAGTCATATTGAATATTTTTGAGGTCAGTTGTGAACTTGTCAATAAATGAGTTTTATTGCATGTGATCTGATAGTCTTGTTGCATTTAATTCTGCCCTCTATTTTCTGAATGTGGGATGCTGGATCTTCTAATTTATCTTTTTAGTCTGGTAATATGGGCCCCAAAGTAATAAAACTAAATTTTGATTCCCCCATAGCTATTAAACAGACTACAGATTCACAGCAAAATTAGCATGCTAGTGAAAAATGAAGATAAAATTTCTTCATATTAGATACAATTTTGGCACCGTTTATGAAGTTTTATTATCACGGGGCTGTTATATAGATTCTTACATCATATGAGGAAAATATCAACTTTTTAAAAATGATTTTATGTGAGAATCCCACTCAGATAATCATTAAAAATTTAGTGCTATGAATTTGACTTTCCTAATTTGTCTCTGGTCTGGACTCACATATACTAGATAAAGAATAACGTGCTGGCAAAGAGAAAGTTGGGCTAGTATTTGGAAGGATTTAAGAACTGGAAAAAATTATTTTTCCTCTTTAGTTGATGTATTAGTTTCATAGACCATATACCATGTGAAGTATCTATGTCCAGGTTGAAGCTTCAAATAAAACATATTTTGTTTCAATCTTTAAAATGTAATTTAGTGTAATGTTACATATGGGATGAATTTATGCTGAGTTACCATCAATAGCAAGGAATTTGTTATTTGGCTTTTAATATAAATAAGAATGAAACTGAAACTATTTTCAATATCATTTTGGCCAGTAATATACCACAAAAATGTCGAGCATATAGTAAGCCCCCAAAATATCGATGGGAGCATCTATATACTCAATCCCAGGTATCTGTAACTGACACTTTACTATTACTTGCTTTATCATACACACTTGTGTGTGCTCCCATTAATCTACACATGAGATATCTATGTCTCATATATCATATGTAATTATAGATATCTACTAAGCCTTATAATTTTAATACATTTCTAAATAAATTACAGACATTAGTCCACTTCTCCCCATACCCATCAGTATGCATGTTAGGAGATAGAGTCCAGTGCTTATTACAGTCTTCATTTTGTTGTGATACATAAACTCTAATTCACAGGTCTTAATTGTACATCAGCAAATAAAATCTAGGACAGTAATGTTGTCCTAGATAATTTTTACCATGCCTTTCCTCAGCCACTTCCATCCTACCCACACAAAGAGCTAAGAATTGGTCTTGCTTTATTAGCTATTGCTTTTTCTAGAACATAGTATAAATAATTTGGTATGCCTACTTTTGTGGAATTCTTCACTTGCAAAGTCTTGTGCTTTGAGATACACTCTTGTCATTGGGATATTAGATATTTTTAATTGTTACCTGAATTTCTATTTTATCAGCACATAATATTTTTACACCTAGGCTGCTCTAATTTTGTATGAACAATGTTACTATAAACATTGTTACCAAACCTTTTTGGTGGAACACTTTATCATTAACATTTTCAGAGCATAGAAATTATAACTGTATATCATAGGCTAAATGCATGTTCCCTTTTGTAAGGATGCTTTAGATTTTCTCTTGCGATAGTGCATCATATATCCCAAGCTGGCCTCAGACTCTGCATGCAGCTGAAGATTAATTATATTGAGACTCTGATCCACCTGCCTCCACCTCCAGAATGCTAGGATTAGAGCCATGCATTATCATAGTGACTTTATGTGGTGCTGAGGCTGGAGCCCAGGATTTGCATACTAAACACACATTCTTCTAAATAAACTACATCCTCAGTGAATCCTGACATTTTAAAAAGCACTTAAATCATTTAAAATTCTCAACAATATGTGTTAATCCACCAACTCCATATCCTGTCAAACATTTGGTATTGTAAATGTTTTAAATTTTAGCTAGCTAGTGTGTGTAGTAAATTATATTATAGCTTTAATTTGTCTTGACCTTATTATTCAGTATTGTATATATTTTTAATTGAATAGTGAAAGTATATATTCATATCCTTACCCATATTCAAATATTTCTAGAACTGTTTCACTTATGACCTAAATTGAAATACATGTGTTTTAACTTTAATTTTGTTTTAAAATTTATTGTGTTTTAAAATAGATTTATGCATTTCATGATTATGAGCACAAGGAAGAATCTACTCCTATCTATGGAATGTCTTATTATCCTTGGTTTTTTAGAGGCATCCAAATCTCAAATATGATTATAAAATTTTCACAGTATTCCTCTATACACTGTAGCAACTGATATATAAATGCTCAGTAATTACACATTACTGATATATTAGAAAAAGGTTAATTTAATTAGATATGTCCTAGTTATGCGTTCTTTAAGGGGATATGATTTCCTATAATTGGCCAGGAAATCTACTGAACCTAAAAAGATGTGTTTTTCTGATCAGATGCCATCAAGAGCCTCTGTGGCATGACTAGAGCTTGGTCAATTCTCTGAAGAAGCAGCCTACTCCAATTCAAAGAATGACAACACTTTTCTGTTCCTTCTTTCTTCCTCTTGTAAGAGTTACTGCAACAGTAGAGGCTGTGACTTTCTATTGTTTATATACTTACTATATGAATAAAACATTATTTCTTGTGTTATAAATGATAAACTTCAATTTTATGATTCTGATTTTATGAGTGAGTGAAGAATTTGAAAGAACAGGTCATAATTTGTTTGAAATCTTAGAGATGGTAAGGACTGGTACTGGAGCACCACCCTAGATCTTTTTTTCCTGGGTCTTTCTCACTGTGACATGCTTCTTCAGAGCTCAGTCATGAGCTCCCAAATATGAGACCTGGTTATCTGTTACTCTTGCTTGAATGTGGTTTGTCCTTTATCAGTTTATGCATTTGAAGTTTGGTCCTTCCAATGTTGTGTAATGGTGTTGAGGTGAGAGGATTTTTAGGGAATGGAACCTAGGACAAAATAATTCATTGAAGTTGCTTCCTCTGAAAGGAACCTTTGTATGGAATTATACTTACTTCAAATTAAAGCATTGTGTTGTTACAAAAGAGCAAGACTGATGCCCAAGTTCCTTTTTTCTTGTCTCTTAACGTGCTTCTGTCCTTGTGATTCTATATACTGTGGGCTTCTCATGAGAACTGAGAGTAGACTGAAAGCATGATGCTCTCAAACTTCTAAAAGTTTGAGATATATAAATCTATTTTCTTTATAAAATACCCCACCTCAGGTATTTTATTATAGTAATAGAAAATAGGTTATTAACGTGGTACTAATGTTTTCTCCATAGACAGTTTGATGAGTGAGAAATGTTCAGTAAGGTATATTCTTACTTTTCTGCCTTTTATGTATGCCAGAATCTCAACTCAATAATAAATCAATGGTCCACCTAGTAAAATCATATAGTTATAATGATAAATGGAAAATTATTTAGCTCAAAGATATAAATAGGTAAACCAAATAGGTTACCTAAGAAGTTGTACACTACATAATGCAGAAAAAATTTCAAAACATTTTACTCTATAGATGGAGTTCTGTTAGATAAGGCTGATTAAGTTATGCTCAAGAGGTGTTGTAACTTAGTGGATGTTAGTAAACTATTTATGGAAAAATTGTAATAAGATTAAGTGCTGTGATAAAGCCAGGCAATAGTGGCAAATCTTATGTCTTTTTTTAATCTGTCTTTGTTCTTTACTTTCTGTTTGTATATTTTGTTTCTGTTTGGTAAGACAAATAAAATGTATAGGGTTAGGATTTTCTACGTGGCACTCTCAATGCTTTTGGCTGTTGCTTGTCTTGCCTAGGTTACTTGAAACTAGAATAGATAGTACTAATTTCAAAACTTTTAAAAAGAGTACTCAAAATTCTGAATTAATATATATTAAACATTAAATATTAAGTACAATTTTAAACAGGACGATCACAAAAATCTGATCCTATTTCTTCCGTACTTTTCGGGCCATCCCTAATAAAACTTGATTGTTCTCTGTACACTAGGCTGTTGTAATATTCATACCCTGATAGGAACATAGACTGTGGAGGGTAATCCTGAGGAATAAGGAGCACAGAGAATATGAAACATTTGGACTTATTATTGAATTTCCTTCATATTGGAATATAAAGAACAAAACATTCTTTCATGTTGGAAAATGGAACACTCACCATCTTTATGCTACCTGGGGTTTGTTAGAAGAATGTGACTATGGGAAGAGAGAGGGAGAGAGAGAGAGTTAGTTAGTGGGTAGGTATATGGACCCTAAGAACTAAATTATAGGCCAAAGTGTGTCAATCAGATGTCTGCATTGCTTAGATTTTTCTAGAATGCTGATAGATTTGAGTCTTTTTGTAAGGCTGTATTTATGGCCAGTAGAACCCCTTTGTTTTCAAATATCACTTGATAAATTTGTAATTCTTTCCTGTGCTGCCATTTAAAGCTGGATCTCAACGGATAGCTGTCTTATAGCCAGTCTCTTTTATCTCTACTCTAGTCAGCTTCCTATGACTATGTCAGGACCTCTTACGGCTTTGATCATTTAGATTCATTCTCAATTGGACTGGAGCCTTTCCCTCCCTTCAGAATATTTTATCTTCCATCATTTATATAGTTTACTAGGCAGACCTGTACTTTCAACCTTGTACTTTTCCTTTGGGGATGGAAACCCTATGTGCTTGAATGCTTAGTGATTATATAATAAGAATTCCTAGTCTATGCTTTTTGTCTTGAATTTACAGCTACTCCAGAATCCTAAAATTTCATTAGTATACAGAAAAATGACTTGCTTTGGTAACAGAACATTAATCATCTCAGCTAACTTTTAAACATTTCAAAAGTTATCTATTTTCAGCTTATGAAAATAAGCTTATGGTTATTTTTTTTCCTTTTTGGTTTCTAAGACCTCAGAACTGTTCTACTTTGGCCTAAAGCCAAATATTTAGACACACTGGAAAAGACCCCTATTATGAATCTTTCATTTAATTAACTGTTTTCAAAAAGAAGGGGCAGCCGAAAGTCAGTGTCCTTTGTGAGAGGAGAAGAGATAATTTTTATTTGCGAAGTGGGTTTTGAAAGTGTTTTCTGGGTAACTCTAGCCAATGACTTTAATCCCTCCAACATGTTTGTGGTGTGTGTGTGTGTGTGTGTGTGTGTGTGTAATTTCTAAAATGCAGTTTCATTATCTTCTTTAAAAATGAATAATAACTGAGTCAGTATGCAAAATCCTGAGCATGGAAGATAGCCATATTAATGCTTTTGTAAAAGTATTTTTTTTATTCCAGTAAAATTCTGTATGTTTTTGTTGACTATTTCAGCTGGAGACTAACATTAAAGCATTGCTCTTTTATTGTTGTGTTGGACACAGAACTATAGCCTCATTCATGAAAATAACATTACTTATAAAACTTTATAGTCAACAATTCTTATCTTCTTCCAATCCATTCAATTTATAAGATTAAGAAAAAAATTCCCAAATAAATCTCAATATATTTCATTATATTGCTGGGAAAGGAATACATATGTTTTCATGCTTTGTATTGGAGCTGTATTAAAGCCAAGGGGAGAATTTTATTTCCATGTGATTTAGAATTTGCATCACAAACTTCTCAAGAATTCTCCTAATGCATAGGAGAATGGAAATAAGAGCAGAAAATATCAGTTGGTGCATTTCACACAGACAGAGCTGATTTCCATATTTTCCTATGTAAACTTCCTGTATCATCTTTTTCTACGTTCATAGTTATGCAATCACAATGAACATTGAAACAATTTATTGGTAGCTTCTAGAATCTGTAATAAGAACCTCAGTTATTCTTTGCCTGGGAAGCGCCACATTTGTGACTTCCCCATATATGAGCATTTCATGAATAAAAACACAGTGGGTGATGTTTTTCTTTATGGATATGTGTGTACAAATCTTTTGAATATTCAAGACCTAAGAATACAAACAAACTCCTGTCTGTAAATCTTGAAGCACAAGTGATATTTAGTAAAGGGTAGCATCCTTATGTGCTACTTATCCCCACTGGTAGACTTCTGTGTTAGCCATGGAAATGTCACCCATTTTCCAATTCAACATGTGAGATCTCAGAAGACCCAGTTTCTCTTCGACATTGTAATTGGACTTGGAATTAATAAGTGGAACCAGGAACTGGTATAACATTTGCTGCACCTTAGATTAAAAAATGCTTGCAGGCTTGGTGATATTCAATGTTTCCTATAAGATGCTTAGGAGTCATTAAACTTTAGAAGAAAAAAGCAGTTTCACATAATTATTAATATATTTTTGGTTTTCAAACTGACCCAAATATTCATATTATTTCATATTCATATTCATAAATATTCATATTATTTCAAGAAAACTTACACATTCTCCTAAATTTTTAGCTATTGAAGTTAAGAAAGAGATGTTTGATAGTGTTCACAGATATTTTCACTCTTCTTATCTCACATCAATTTTTAAAACCCTCTAATTGTGTAGATAGCACTTTCGCATGACACTTGTTGTACTTATACCAAACAGTTCTCTTCATTTTTCATAGTTTTTCAAGAATTTAGTATAGGTTCTTTCAATGGGCATTGCTTCCATTAAAAATGAACAGGCCCAGGCATAGCTCTACAGTCATAAGGCTTTGAATTTGATTCCTAGCACTGCAAAAAATGAATCAGCCAACAAGTAAATAAACAGACATAGAACAAATAATTGTACCTCAGGCTATAACTCCAGCACCGTGTCTATAGCCACAGTTTGGCTGTCTATCACTGGCTCTCTGGATCACTAGCACAGATAAACCCATCTTGAATCTTGGGTAGTACTTTCCTCTGAATGTGCATCAAATTCTCAGGTTCACACAAGACCAATGTCTTCTGTTTTATAAAAATACCTGTAAGAAAATGAACATAGATTATGGCACAGCTATAATTATCATGAATGTCTAACATGAGAGAGCAGAAAAATAACAAAAATGCTTAAATTGCAGCTGAAAAAAGATAGGATAAAGCCACATAGTGTAGGTCTAAACTGAAACAAAATAAAGAAAAGGCGTAATGAATTTCAGAGAGGAAAATCCTGTATTTAATTAAAAAAACACTTTAAAGAGGTGTTAAAGTATTCTCACCATTAGCCATCCTAATTTTTAGTAGAAATCACATCCTGCTTCAATCTGTTGTATTTTCGTATCAGATACTTTTAAACATGGCTCTTTACTTTGTTACAAGACTCGATTCTCCTGTCTCTTCTTTTCTGCTCTGTTATCTCTTGGCCTGAGAAGAAAAAGATAGTAAAAGGAGTTCTCATACTTTCGAAAGCAGAAAGAGGAAAATTTGTGGAGTATGATTTGATGCTCTGGTATATATGTGGATATTGTTTAAAATGGGACAGATATTTTATGTCCTCAAACATCTGTCATTTCTTCATGATAAAAACGTTAAAATCTTTTATTTAGAGTTTTGGTTTATTACTGCACAACAGGTGACATTAGCAAAACATAATGAGCAATAATGCTTTAGAATGTCTCTTGGGGGTCTAATATTCTATATCTTTACTTCCAATGTGCCTATAATGGAATATCTCCAGTGAATCTTTTATAGAAAGACCATAATTTGGAATGTTTTTGTTAGTCTTTCTGTCTGTCTCCAATTTTTATGTGGCATATTCAAAATTTTTCCTCTAATCTAATTGTTTTTATATGAGGGCTTAGTCTACCATTTTGGCACATTTCTTATTACCTGAGTGTTTGACACTTCTAACTTTCCTGGATATTTTAGAAATCTTCTTTATATCTTCCCATGTGATTAAAGTCTAATTTAGAGTTCAATTTTGCTTATCTGTAATTTGAAAAAATACACACATGTATTTGGACATGGTCTCTTGTATCCCACCTTAGGCTAGACTCAAACTTTCTAAATCCTTGAACTGATTCCCCTGCCTCTACCTCTAGAGTGCTGGGATTGCGACTTTCTGTCACTTGACGAAATCTACCTACTGAACTGTTGTCCAGGCTCCTGAATTTTATTTTTTTTTAAATAGGAAAAACCATGCCAAATTATAGGAGTCAGCTTACATTATTTTTCTTAAATTTAATACAGCAAGGTATTAAAAATGCAATGATTACTTATTTGAGATTCATAAAAATCACTGTGTATTTGAATACATTGGTTATTGCATGCAGTTATTTTGAAACAGATTAAACAAAGTTGAACAAGGTGACTGGCACATATCACTAGAAAAGATAATGAGTGCCTGGCTTACTCACATTTACTGGACTTCATAATTTACTGTGCTTATTAGTTAATGATTATATAGTAGTGTTTTGGGTTATATTAACCTAAATTTTACCTAAGATTTAAACTCACTCTATCTTCTGTTTTCTGGTAAAATTAGATTTGTGCTGTAAATATTAATTTATATTTTGAGCAGTTCAATTCTATAACAACAACAAAATAGATTTAAATAAAGATGTCAGAACTAGAATACTTCAGATATTTTGTGTCTAACAAATTAGACATTAGGTTGATCATTTCTTATGCCAAGAAAAGAGGGAGTCAGTGTCCGACCACCACGGAATGTAGAAGTTTGTTTTCAGTCAGCCATCTAATCCTGCAGACCAGAACACGTCCTAAATGTTGTCTCTCTTCCGAGCTTGCGGATTTGTGATTGTCTTTCTCCTAGAACACTGTGACTTGGAAATGTAACATGTTTAAAGTGGACTCGCTCTGCCAAATGTCTGCTGTGTATTTTCTCATTAGATCCTCAGTGTATCCCGTGTGGTTCCTAGATTGCTTTTGACATCATTTTCTTGACCCCTTTCCTTACTGCCCATAATTTGGCAATGGGTTCTGACACATTGTGATTTCCCTCTGAAGAACACAAAGCAGAATCTGGAAATCTGTGGTTCTTCTGTTCTGGTTTTAATTTGAGGCTGTAATTATTTATATCCATAGACTTTGACTTGGAAGGCCCTACTTTTATGTTCACTGTCACAAGTCATGAGCCAAGAGAGAGGACCTTCTGAATCATACAACTCTGGATGGGTATTAAGCTGGAGCAACAATACCCACAATCCTCTGCATCATCACTATTCATTCTATGTCTCTCTCAGAAATATATTCATGGATACTTATTCTTTCTTAGTTTACAGGAAATTCAGTTTTTAAATGCTGATTGCTTATTTCCAAAGTTAAGAGTATTTATTTTTCTTACTTTAAGACTTTCAAATAGATTTTTCTTTCCTTTTTCAGCTGAGATAAATGAGCCAGAAGAATAGGCACTCACTGATGTGCTTTCTCTCTCATTGGCTAGATGAAAGTTCTTTCTTTCTTTCGGAATAGGCTGCTCAAGATCTTGTCTGGCAGGAAGTCTGTCCCTGCAATATGTTCTCTACTGGAAGCATTGATCTTCATTCTCTCTCTCTTTTCAGCTCTTCCTTCTTGATAGTGGTCTGGGGGCAGTAATTCGTGGTTGCAGCTGACAAAGCCTTCTATTTAAAATATTCTTCCTCCACCTGAGCTCTGTGGCATCAGAGGCCTGCCGCTGAGAAGCTGTCTCCACAGTGCTCTCCCATTTATCTACAGCTCACACAGTTTATTTGGACAGTATTAGACAATAGAGTGCTCTTGGGGAAGTTTTCACACTTCGAAAGTGGAGAGACTGAGAAACAAAGTTACTTTGTCCATGTTCTTTGCAGTTTAAAGTTCTTCTATCAGATGGTTGTGGAAACACTGACTGAATTAAACAAACAAACAAATAAACAAAAATATGCTAAGATGAAAATTTACAATAAAAGTATTTAATCTCATTCTCATAGGCCTTGCCTGAATATTGATCCATAGTCCCACCTAGAAACTTGGACCCAGAATGAGGGCTACCAAGGCTGAACTGGAGGGAAGCCATTCGATAACTCAGTAGGAGTATTTAATTACTATAAACAATACACAGGTCAATGGCAGAAGTATAATTATAAATTACTCAATATGCACTATCAGAAAAATTTATACAATTTTTCACAAGACAAAAATTTCCAGCAAGAATTTTATTTTCAACATTAAAAATAATCAAGTTGTCAGAAACAATTTGAAAATGAATAAGTACCCAAAGTTCTAACCGCTTTAACTACTTCTATGCTATAGTCAATACTTAAGTAAAACTCAGTTTCGTGTGTCTTGTTTTCAGGCAATGTAAGTTTTATATTTGAAAACCAAAATACATGTGTTATAAAAACAGTTGTGGTTTTTGTGCCTGAAGAACAGGTATATATATATATATATATATATATATATATATATATATATATATAT
>LOJH01041883.1:0-14308 GCA_001685095.1 Ellobius talpinus | reverse complement strand
GACCTTAAGTGTCTTTTGGCCATTTGAACTTCTTCAGTTGAGAATTCTCTGTCATCTACCTTTTTTGGCTTCCTCAGTGATGTTTGTGAAATCCCTCTCATTGGAAAGACCTCAACAAACCTGGAATGGGGGGAATTTCCATTTTTCCTCTAGGTCAACTCTGTTCCATCTAATGAAATATTAATATTTTCAAAGTGATCAGCTTTCCTTTGGCAGCCTATATGTAGACATTCTTTGAGTGGAAGAAAGGTTGCTATAGGGGCTTATTCTGTAACCCACATTGACCTAAAACTCACAGCAACTCTCCTGTCTCAGCCTCTAAGTGCTGGAAATTATAGGTGTGAGCCATCAGGCCCAACTTGCATAGACATTCTTGATAGAGATTTTTTTAGTGCTTTGCTTTTTAAAAAGAGAAAGAAGAATAAAAATTTTATGTCAAATGGAGACAAATTTCTGAATAACTGAGGCAGTGATGTTCTTTTTTCTCAGAGGGCTTTTATCTCAGTAGTGATGCTATTTCCCCTCCTACTGTTTAGAAGCAGGAAACAGTCACTGAGAGGTCAAGTCCCTTTCTTAGAGTTATAAGACCAGATATGGATGCATCATTGACAATAAGAAAAAGAGAGAGTTGACTCCAGATAAGGATATACCATTGACTATAAGAGATAAGTAAGTCCAGATAAGAATATATCATTGACCATTAAAAAGAGAGAGAAAAATGACTCCAGATAAGGATAGATATACCATTGACTATAAAAAATAGAGATGACACCAAATAAGGATATACCATTGACTATAAGAAAGAGAAATATGACTCCAGATGAGAATATACCATTGACAATAAGAGAGACTCAGGACTTGGGGATATAGCTTTTCCTACTTCCATGTTAACTTTTTGGCTCTTTGCACACATATTTAACATTCTCACACATTTTTAATCCAGAACCAGGGTTAAATAATGATATTATTCATTCAACCTAAATTCAGGGTTCACTGAAGAGAAAAAAAATGAGTGTTCCATTAGCATACAGAGAAAGGTGATTGAGAAGGGGTGTGATCCTGAGTTTACAGAGTCAGGGGCAATGGATCCTTATATCTAGTCAAGGCCATGAAAATGAGAGGACTACCAGAATCCTCTCAATCAGGCCACTAATTTCAAGGCAAAGCACCTTCATGGGTATCACTGCCATTGCCTGTTTTCTAGAATGTGCTATCCCTTTAAATCCTTGTGTTACTTTCAGACTTTAAACACTAAGGTTGAAGGTATTAAGAGAAATGAACAGTCCCCAATCAGGGAACAAATAATTTTTCTTCTCATAGTCAAAACGGATTTGAATTCAGTAAGCAGTAACTTTGTGTACCCTGTGTCCTGGGAAAACAATCCTGGTCACATCTGCAATCAGAATATACTCTGCAAAGTATTTGTCCTGACTACCTCTATTTAAATGTCACTAAAACTTTCTAATATACCTACACCCTGAGTGATTAAAGTCTTGAGTTAGATTTCCTGCATGTTAGTATAGCTCACGCCTATGATGGAAAATCACCCTTATTTAATCTATTCCAAAGCATCTGCATCCAGTTGAAAATCTTAACCAGACCTGTTGACTATATCCAGTCAAACTAGGGGTGGGGGAAGGCTTCAGTAATACCAGTTGAAGAGAACAATCACTTTTTTGTTGTTGTTCAAAGTGAAGCGAGCCATTAGTAAATGTCTTGGTTCCAAGTAAAATGTCCCTTCACACTGTAATGTCCCCTTGCCTTTGCAGATCCCTTCCCACTGGAAGCATGCAATGAGAGGAAATCACTGAAAATGTGGCTGCTTCAAGGATCCTGAGCCAGATTTCACTCTCCTTGGTGTCGGGCATGACACAAAGATTGCTGATGGTGCATTGACCTTTCAATAGGAAAAACTGATTTTTTTCCTTCAGTGCCTTATGGAACACTCTGAGACTTGCGACAATGCAAACCACCATTGAAATTGTTTTGCTTTGCTTGAAAAAATAAAATAAAACCAACAAAAAAGTGGATATGCAAGATTCCAGTATACGAAAAAAATCTTATAAAACATCAGTTCAACAAAAGCCATTGTTTGATACCACTGCACAATATACAAAACCATGTTCTTTAAACACATGCCACATACACATGCATACATGCACATACATCCAAACACACACACACAAATTTAATCCCAGTTCAGCAAACAGACCCATCTTAGCTAAAAGAAGTAATTCCTCCTGATTTAAAAAAAAAAAGTCTGTCTCCCAGTGTTTGAGCAGACAGACAGGCATTTCTTCTAGGATCTGCTGATCATATGTTTTTGGTATTTCCTGTTGGTGGTGATGTTCTGTGCACCTATTTCCTTTTGATGTTGCTAAAATGTGTATATCTTTAGAATGTAAATGTGACACTTAAGAAAATTCAAATGCTTTGGGAAAGAGACTGAATGGTGACTTCAGTTATCAACTTCTTGCAGTGTTTTTGTGAAAAATTTTAGGAGAACTTCCCATAGTGGAAGTGAAGGGATTAATAGAGCTTTCAAAATTGACTTCTGTGTGTAGAAAGGGGTGGGCACCATCAGGCAGACCTCTTGGTGCTTTCCTAAAGCAGATCCCGGAGCTTTCCAAGAAGCCTGGAATTACAGTTCACAGATCTGTTTTCCTTGATTCGGTGTGCATTTTAAGTCGACATAGCCGAATAGTAAGCATTGAGGTGAGGGAAATGCTGCCTATTCTCCCAGTTGTGTTTGAAATATCTTTCTCAGAAACAACACTGTGTTTAGCTCTGCTTTCTCTGCTAAGTATGCCTTTCAAGTGTACAACACGGAGACAGGACCGTGTTTCAAGGCAGGCCAGTGGGTTCAGACCACAGTTCTCAATCTGATTTTACTCTTGCTAGGTCTATTTGACCAGCTATTGCCTGTTATCGCCTGCCTGTGGCTCTCTGACAGACTGCATGTGTCCTTTTCTAGTTTGCAAAGACTAAGATGCATTCCCAAACCTATCGCTAACCTAAGGGACCTCAGCATCACTCCCAGGTCCTTGCTTGGAGCAGTTTCTCTACTGACTCACTGAAGATCGCCCCACTGCTCCATTGGCTGTCAAGTAACTATTGCACACCTGCTGTTGGCATCATCAGAACAGTCAGAGGAAACAGTCTCCGCTCACTAATTACCTCCTATATAACAACGTATGCTTTATGTAGTTCAATAGTTTGCTCTCATCAGTAACGTGCATTGGAAAGTTTCCAGACTGTACAAATTAGGAGCCCACCTTCATTTCCCAAGTGTGACCCTTAGATGCTTAGTTGACTCGCTGCATATTTGCTCTCGTCTTTAGAAAAGAAAGGAAGAGGTCTCATTCCAATGAAACATTTCCAGAAAGGTGTAATATAAACTTTCATTCCAGAAAGTATGTCATAAGCAAATAACTCACCTGTCAGATTTTAAATGGTATTAAATACAAAAGAAAGCTGTTGTGTTTTGTTTTGTTTTCATGAAACTGTGATTTTTAAACTTATGAATGCTATAATGTCCCAGTGCAGGAAGCTAACGCTGTGTGAATATGAAGTTGTATAAAACAAACCAACAAACCTAAACACAAATGTTTTCCTAGGCACTGTATAAAGAGAAATGTATGTTTATTGACTCAAACCGGTTTTTCAGAGAGGAAACTTTACTGAGATTAAGAAGCGGGTAAATTGGTTTGTTATTAAAAAAACTTGCATGTTTAAAAAATGTTGATTGCTTCAAATTTCTACTATTATCTTCAAGCTATGGGATTTTGGCGGTAGTCACTTGAGGATTTTTTTCCAATTCTTTTCTTTTGTTGTTAAAGCTGTACTTCAGTGAACAGAAAAATTGTCAAGCAAACTAATGGCCATAAAAGTTTAAATTGCATGTGCGGGCATACTTACTGAACCTCATTGCGATGAGGTATTGTACAAAGTTTTAATACATTTTGTAAATAAAATTGTAAAGAAAGAATTCTGTCTCTGCTCTTTGACTAGCTGTTTCCAATTTTCGTGGCATGGATGCCAAGAAGTCATTATTCACTAACTAGCTTCTCACCTGAAGCCCTGCCAGGGCTCTAACAGCCTCCTTACTATGAGGAGATTGCATCTCTCCTCATCCCAACTGCAAATCCGTCAGCCTTCAGACTCCAGGCCCCTCAGCCAAACTGAGCCTCACTCCCACATTTGACATTAGCTTGACTTGAAGGCTTTCCCCTCTCCTTCTTCACTTTCAACAACCATTAGGGATCTTTCCCCTCCTCCACTGGAGAACCTTTATTCAATCAAGACTCACCAACGTAGTATGGGTAATGAAAGAATGCAGGGGACTAGACTGGTCTTAAATTTCTGAGGGAGACATGAAAAGCTAATCATCAATCCTGATTTGTACTTTGTGAACATGGAATGCAACTTTATCTGACAAATGAAACAAGTTAAATACAGACGAGTTCTATAGTATAGTCACCCTAGAAAACAGTTATGCTGAGTTATTCCTCCATCTTGTCCCTCCCCTCTTGGACTGATCTTCTTGGGAAGCATATCGTCCAGCAGACATGAAGCGCAGCAATCATCTACCTGCTTGTGATTGCAGAAGACAGAATTCTGCCAGGTAATCTCTCATGAATCTAAAGGCACTAGAAAAACGTGTATGTTTCACCTCTTTCATTCTAGCCAGAAGAATAGATTCATTCATGGGTCAGAATGGTGAGTGGCACTAAATATTAGCGAAACCTGCCTCCAGATCTAAAAGTGCAAGGAGTCACTGTGCCTATCTAAGACTGCTGTCACAGACAAGTCATTTACTCTCAGAGAAGAGAGTAATAATAGTCAAAGGGAAAGAGAGGGGATATTTTTTAGAAGAGAGGAAAGTGCAAGAGAGATGCTAAAGAGATGAAGATACAGAGAATTCAGGAATGAAGACTCTCAGAAAATGCTAGAACCAGTCTATGAGTATAGCAGAATTGGTCCCTAGCCCAGTAGTCATCAAAGAGGCTTCATCCAGTCTCTGGTGGAAACACATGCAGACCCACAGTCAAACATAAGGCTGAGCTTGGGGAATCGAGCTGAAGAGAGGGAGGTAGAACTCTAGGAGTCAGAGGGATCAAGGACATCATAGGAAAGCCCACTGAATCAGCTAACTTTGACTTATAGGTGTTCACAAAGACTAAACCAATGAACCAGGGAGCCTGCATGGGACTGACCTAGGTCTTCTGTGAATATGTGACAGTTGTGTAGCTTGTTCTTCTTGTGGGAGTCCTAATGTTGTGAGCAGAGGCTGTCTCTGACCCTTTTGCTGGCTTTTGGGACCCTATTACGCATAATGGGTTGCCTTGCCCAGCCTTAATACAAGGCGAGGTGTTTAGTCTTACTACAACTTGATATGCCAGATTTAGTCAATATCCATGGGAGGCCTGCCCTTTTCTGAATAGAAATGGAGGGGTGTGAATGGTGGGGAAGGCAGAGGGGAGGTGGAGGATTGGGACTTAGAGGAGAGGAGTGAGGAGAAACTGAATTTGGCATTTGGGATGTAACATAGATAGATAGATAGATGATAGATAGATAGATAGATAGATAGATAGATAGATGATAGATAGATAGATGCTGGTCTATTCATACTGTGGACAGCTTGGCCTGTAAGCTCCAGAATAATTACTACTGTCTTCCTTCTTCGCTGAAATGTTGATTAGCTATCATATGACTAAGATTTTTTAAAGCTTTACTTATTTTTATTTTATGTATACAAGTGTTTTGCCTGCACGTGTTCACCATGTATGTGCCTGGTGCCCTCGGAGATCAGGAAAGGCCATTGGATCCCCTCAAACTGGATTTATAAACAACTGTGATCCACCAGGTGGGTGTTGGTAACTGAACCTCGGTCCTCTGAAAAAGCAGCAAGTGTTCTTAACAACTTGAACCATCTCCCTGGCACTGTAACTTACACTTTATAAGACCCCCTCGACTGCTTTCTCTTTCTTTTCCTTAATTAAGACACATGCGACATTCACACCAGTAGAAAACTGATTATTTGGAGAGCAGATTCAGTGACAAGAGTAGAATTATGGTCACCTTGGGGGCTGATGAAATCAGATCAAGTTTTATTAAATGATGGCCCCAATTCTTTTAAAATAATAGATTTCCATTTTAAGGTGATTTCTAATTACTTTCCTTCAAGGAGAAGCTAATCTCAAATGTTGTGGCAGATAAGAGCGAGGCACTATTTTGGTTTAGGTGGACCCTAGGATGCAGGAAGGAGGAAGCAAAAAAACATTATTCTTTACATCTCTCAAATTGGACTCTACATTGCTCTGTATTCTGCTAACACCATCCATGTCTGCCAAAAGACCCTGAGTTTCAAGTGACTCTTTTGTCCTATGCACAAAAGTAAAATGACTCTTGAGCTCTGCTTCAGTTTTCATGCCTTATTAAGACTCATATCTATGAGCAGGAGAGATAGCTGAGAGGTTAAGAGCACTGCTGTTCTTCCGGAGGACCTAGGTTCGATCCCCAGTACCCACGTGGTAACTCATGACCATATGTAACTTCAGTTCCAAGGGATCCAATGTCTTCTTCTGGTCACCACAGGCTTCAGGCATGAATGTGATGCACAGACAAAAACACTCAAACACATAAAATAAAAAAAACTTTTTTAAAAAAATAATCTTTCACATCCAATCATGCTCTGACAATACAATAATCTTCAAATAAGAAAGGCAAATGTATTTAAAGGAGTTATTGGTAAAATAATGGGAAAAGCATATTGTAAACTGTCTGTCAGCCATTAGACAGGGTAAGAGGTGTCTATGACCCACCGAGATGGGCATAGAGAACAATCTAAGAAGCAAGAAGCAAAATCATCATTAGCCAGAACTCAGACTCAATCAAAAGCTACATTAATATGAGATTTCACAAGAATTATAACCCACATACAGCAAAACACCAAAAAGATCTACTACTAGTAGAAGTTACTCTCAAAACTAGAGCAAACATTTTAGCTATGCTGAGTTATTCCTCCATCTTGTCCCTCCCCTCTTGGACTGATCTTCTTGGGAAGCATATCGTCCAGCAGACATGAAGCTCAGCAATCATCTACCTGCTTGTGATTACAGGAAGACAGAATTCTGCCAGGTAATCTCTCATGAATCTAAAGACACTAGAAAAACGTGTATGTTTCACCTCTTTCATTCTAGCCAGAAGAATAGATTNCTCCCCTCTTGGACTGATCTTCTTGGGAAGCATATCGTCCAGCAGACATGAAGCTCAGCAATCATCTACCTGCTTGTGATTACAGGAAGACAGAATTCTGCCAGGTAATCTCTCATGAATCTAAAGACACTAGAAAAACGTGTATGTTTCACCTCTTTCATTCTAGCCAGAAGAATAGATTCATTCATGGGTCAGAATGGTGAGTGGCACTAAATACTAGTGAAACCTGCCTCCAGATCTAAAAGTGCAAGGAGTCACCGTGCCTATCTAAGACTGCTGTCACAGACAAGTCGTTTACTCTCAGAGAAGAGAGCAGTCAGTTAGAATCCTCCAAAGGTGTCTACAAGGGTCCCAGTAGAGGATAGAGGGAGATAAAGGATCACTCAGTGTCTCAAACCTACCACCCACCCCACCCTAAGCATCCTCAATACTAGAGGATCACAAGGTTTATTTAAATGAGGGAAGAGTTCCAAAGTGTCTGATAGTCACTGTCCTAACAACCAAAGTCATCAATGGGGTGATGAGAAGAGATAAACTGTCTTTCTTTTTTCACTGGATGAGGAGGAGAAACCTTGATTCTTGCCCTTGAAAGTCCTGCAGTCTGGGAGACAAAATAGATGATGATCAAATAATCTGCATCAATTCATGTACAGTTCTCTGCTCATAGAAAATGCCATAAGGACTCCAGAATGAGGACTCCTCCTTCATCTCGTCCCTTGCGCTTGCTCTTCCTAAGACAGTCAGAGGGTGGGGAGAGTAGAAAGAAATAGACCTTTGCTCCTGGAAAGCTATTAACACTAGCAGCTGCAGAGTCAGACCAAGCACCTATAAGCATCTAGCTGCTGGGAACCTCAGAAAGACCACTTTTCTGCCAGTCTGCCCACCCGCTAAGCAGAAGGGTTTTTCCTATTTGTTGAGCATGTTGCTCCAGCCATAGAAGTGTAAAAGAACCTATAATGACAGCCTAAGAAATGATCCTCTCCCCATGTCAGCAGCTTTGACAAAATTACCCCGCAGAGGCTTCATTGAGCTTCAGTCCTATAGCCAAACTGTTGATTTACAATTTTCTTAATAAATATTCATTAAACCTGAACAAGTCAGTTAAAGTCCAGTGGCAGCTCACAGAAAGCTTAAGTGCAGGGAACATTGCAATCTTCTCCCTTGACTGTGCAAGAATTTCCCTGAGAAACACAGCCTAGCCCTCCAGGATTTACATTTTCCCACACTTACACTATAACTTCAAAAATTTTGCTGCACCCTCCATTTCTATTTTCTCAATTATTAGTATATTCTATAGAAACACCCCTTGTCAAGGTCACTAATGAACTATAATCTGTACTAAACAGCAAGAAGTGGCAAAATTTGGTTTATAAGTTAAAGTCAGGTCACTGTTTTACTGAAACACACTCATTTGTCTGTTTTACCTATGACTGCTTTTCTCTTTATACTAAACAGAGTTAACTATATGCAATACTACTGCTCACAAGGTAAACTCACTAAACTGTGTGCTACAGAAAAAGCTTCCCAATCCCTACTTGTCTTGTTTAATAGCCATTATCTTATTTGACATCTTTCCAGACCTTAGTGTTTAGTAACTGGGTGTGGTGACGTAGTTATACCACTTGAAAGCTACAGTGTAAGACCTCAGTTTCAAGATCAACAAGGAATTCTTGGCAAGACCTTTTCTAGAAAAAAAAATCTATAAGTGATATCTTTTAAGACATTTTTATTAAGCATCAGCTTGTTGTCTAATGATTTAGATGCTTCTAATCCTTCTCATCTATTATTACACTAATACAGTAAGAGGTGATGCTGATAGTCAACATCATGTGTATCCAGTGAAAAAAGATCCAGATTTTTGGTGTTTATTAATCTCACCTATCTCCTTACTTATAGGACAGCACTCTTCCCTGTTTGTTCTACTTGGCTGCTGTTAATTTGCTCCTTGGTCTACTATCTCTTTTTTTGTTTTTATTTCTTATTTCATTTTGTATGTGTTCCTATGCATGTGTGTATGGTGTTTATACATATGTGTACATGTATTGAAGCCAGAAGTTGATGTCAGGTATCTTCCTCAATTGCATGCCACACTGGGGTTGAGTCACTCATTTGAATTCAAGGCTCACTGACTCACATAGCCAGCTTATCCCAGGGATTGCCTGTTTCTGTCTAGTGAGTGCTGAGATTATGATGGATTGCAATGCCTCACATTTACATGGCCTATCCATGTAAAACCATACTGAGTTTCTCACGTTTCAACACAAGTGCTTTATCCCCTGAGCCATCAAACCAGCCCTGGTCTCCTGGCTCTAAATGTCAGCGTTCTTCTGGCTTCACTACAGTTCTCCTTTCTTCCTACTCTACACACTCTTTCTGGGAAATAGCCCACAATTTCTATTTCCATCTATCTTATGATGCTTCACAAATCTTTATTCCTATCTCAAGTTTCTCCTGAGCCTCAACCCCATTCTATACAAATGACCAAGATCCTATGACTTAAATTATCCCATAAACTCATGAAATTTGATAACTTCAATACAGAAATTATTGTCTGTTCTTATCCTCACTTCACTGTGACTGGAGCTCCTTCTGAGAGTGTATTTCTTGATTAAAGTTCTGTTAATGGGTGGTTTAAATACAAGAAAAAAAGTCTATGGAACTGTTTGTCAAATGTGATAAAATTGAGACGTGTAAAATTTGTAGATGTGACAATCTGAGAGAAACAACCTTTCACTCAAAAAACAGAACCCACATATGACAATGACACAAAAACCAAATAAGACAATTTAATGCCAACTTGGAGAGGTAGAAGATGGAGTGAAAAGTTAGCATGATTTTTTTAATATTTGAGTTCAGATTCATAATATGTTTGCTTGTTAATATTGATTGTCAGTTTGCCAGCATCTGGATTCACCTAGGAGACAGGCCTCTAAAAGATTACCTAGGTTAGGTCACCTGAGAAGGGACGAATTCCCGTAACTGCCAAAGCAAATATAAAGGAGAAAGGGAACTGAGCGTAAGCATTCAAGGCTTTCCACTTCCTAATTGAAGACATGACGTGAGCAGCTCCCCCAAATCTCTACCACCATGACTTTCCAACCACGAGGGACTATACCTTCCAACTGTGAGAGGGAAAATAAAACTTCTCTCTAAGTTACTTTGTTCTGGTATTTTGTCAGAGCAACAAGTAGCTAATACAATATGGTTTACATTCATATAGATAAAAATTGAAGTGGGGTTATCATTAAGGAGTGACATGCAAACTCCAAGAAAGTTAAACATGGACCCAAACATCCTAAGACCCCAAAATCATTAATGTAACCACAGTAGTTCATAAATATTGCTCCTTTTTCAGGGAGATATTGGATGGAAACTGAATAGAATGACAAAACAATAATAGCTAAAGGAAGGAAGGAAAGAAGGAAGGAAAAAGCTGGGTGATGGTAGTGCATTCCTTTAATCCCAGCACTCAGGAGGCAGAGGCAGGTGGAACTCTGTGAATCTAGGCCAGCCTGTTCTAGAGAGTCCAGGACAGGCTCCAAAGCTACAGAGAAACCCTGTCTCAAAAAACCAAAGAAGAAATAAAAATAGCTAAGGAGGGTTACTTACATGAATTCATTTTATAGGTAACTTAAGTATGTGTACTTGTTATATATGTTCAGAAAAACTTTACACAACCCTTTCTTGACTATCTTTTCTTAAGCTTTGCTATGTGTCCTATCCAAAACTCCTATGTTAATCCCAAACCTCCACTCTAACTGGATTTAGAGATTCAGATTTAAGAAGTTGAAAGAGGTCATATTGATGAAGTAATTTTTAAAATTCTTCTCTCATACAATACAACCCAGCCACAGTTTCCTCTCCCTCCTCTCCTCCCAGTTCCTCCCTCTCCCCCTGGTCTACTCCTCCTCCTTTTCCCTTCAGAAAAGAGCAGGTCCCAGTGATGCCAACCAAATATGGCATAACAAGATACAATAAGACTAGGTGCAAACCCTTTCATATCAAGGCCGGACAAGGCAACCAGGAGAAGGAAAGGGGTCCCAAGAGTAGACAAAAGAGTCAGAGAGCTTAGGTCTTAATCTGATGGGACTGGTGAGTCTAAATGCATGCAAGGGAGAGAGGCCATGAAAGCACACTGTGTAAAGGGGACATCTACAGGCCAAAAAACAGAGGCCCCACCAGAGCCAAACTCTGTAACCAACTCCAATACAGTGGAAAAAATACATTTCTGTTGTTTAAACCCTGAGTCTCTTATATTTTATGGCATCCCAAGATTTGTTGTGGGTTTTTTCTGCTTCTTTGTTTTTGCGCATGCCTCTCTATTCACCTGTTGTTGTGACTAATTTTGGATGTCAACCTGCCTGCATTTGGAAGCAACTAAAACCTGAGCTGCTAGGCTCTCCTGTGATGTCTTTTCTTAATCAGATTATTTGAAGTGGGAAGACTTACCCTAAGTCTGGGCCACATTTTCTGATTGGAGACACAGATAAAAGGACATAGAAGAAGGAAATATTGCTTTTTCCCTGTTTGCTCTCACGACTGCTGGAAAGTTTGCCTGCCTTGTTAATGTGACTAGTATTAAATTCAATTTTGTGAGGATTCCAATGTAGACTGAGGCCCAGCAGCTCTCCAGGGATCTTCCAGGACTTGGCAGCAGATTCTTCCTGCTGAGAAATCCAGCCTTGTAGATTTAACAACTACCAGATTCTTGGCCTTCCCCTTGAGAGACTGTACCAATGTTGGAATTCTCAAGTCACACCCTGTAAGTCAGGCTAATATTTCCCAAACATTGAATTATATAGGTGTCATGACATTCACCCTTCTTTTATACCTAACCCATGCTTCAAGATTGACATGGTGTCATTTCCTATTGGCAGACTTTCCTGAACATCCATCCTCTTTGCAAGGACTAGGTTAGAGAACGTCTCTTTCTGCTCTCATTGTAGTAGTGCTTAATTATTTTCATAGTACAAACTTCCTTTACTGTGGCATATCTCTTGGCACTAGTCACTGTCACCACTCTATGAGAATCCTCCCTAAATGATGGCCCAAGTTATTGTACTGTATCTCAATTACAAAATGATTTACAGAACACTCAGATTTGAAAACTCAATCTCATTTGGAGGGCTCAACTACATGATCATGGGTAAGAAATATAAATTCTATTTTAAACAAATAAATTAAGCTCTTACAGAGTGGTACTAGGCTCAGTCCATAGAAAGGACATAGTTATAAATACTTTATAATCCCCTTCTAGAAAGTAATTACCATTCAGGTATAAAGAGTATAGTAGCTGAGAGACTCCATTAACAATCTTCATCAGTTTTTGAACCCAGGCTACATTTCATGAGTCATCTCACTAAGAAACATTGCAATGATCAAAGTCACACTCTCTGAAATGCTTTGGAAGTGAGCTAATCCCAGCTAATGACTGAGCCAAGCAGTAGCTCAAGATCCTGGGATTCTCCACTCAATGTGAGACTTCTTTAAAGAGCAACCTCTGCTTCAGATAGCAGAGAATTTTCCAGGACTTTACCAAAATCCTGTGGCTTCCCTTGATCGACCTTGCTTGTTCTTTTCTATGAATTCACATTTTGTCCCTAATTGTCCTTTTGCTCTCCTTGTAACATTTTCTCAGAATGTGGCAGTTGGAATGAGAAACAGACCAAGAAAGTAGACCACAAGATGGGGCTTGAAGACTTAATTAACTGCTTACAGCTGGGAGTGATGACCCCATTCCTGGTGGAAGGCTGTATATGCATAGACAATCCCTGGAACTTGACAGCAACCAAAAGGTTAAAACTTTCACTTGTCATGTTTCAGATAAAATACCCCAAGGGATGGAGGAAGACTATATTCTAATAGAATGATTCAAGAATTATAAATATGTATGAAAGACATTATAAGTATAAAGAAAATAGAATTGGTTTTGTAATGTTATTCAGTTACACTGATACCACATAGAAAATTAAAGGTAGAAGTGCCAATATCAATTAAAAGCCAAAAATAAAACACAAAAGTCTATTTAATAGTTTACAAAAAAACCTACAATTGATGCAATGGGTGAGAAAACACAATATTTGATTATTAGAGTGATTGAACTTCAATGCCCAACTGAAGTAGGTAAATTATGCAAAAGTTGAGGTCCTACTAGAGAAAGGTGAAAATAAGAAACTACAGGAACCCAGCATGTGTGATGGTAACATTTTGGAATGCTCCCCAAAATTCTAACTCCTTAGACTTTTATAAAATTTCTGAATCTATGAAAGTGGTGGCCCACACTTCCTCCAGTACTTCCACTATAGAAGGAAATATAACAAAGGTCCTTCTTCCACAAAGCAACATGCCTATAAGCACCATAAATCCTTCCAAAAACAAGCATTAAGATCCTAAAGGAATTAGATGGTCTTACAGGAATATTCCAGCAGGAAGCAGGGCAATACATGTGGGAAAATGTTCTGAAGGTAGTTGTACAAGATGAACTTTATAAGAGTAGTTTAGAGAGAATTTGGTGGTTTGTAAGTACTTTCTTGTAGGCGGAGACAGTTCATTAATTTCCCAGCCACCCAGACCCAAAATAATCACACAGAAACTATATTAATTAAAACACTGCTTGGCTTTTTGTCTGCAAGGTCCCTGTCCAGCAAGGGGCCCTGATCCTGAACCAGAAGATCCATTGGAGGGGTAAGTGTGTTCGTGACCCGTGGAAACATAGCACAGACATTCCTCAAAACCCTAAACTTCCTGCTCATTCCTCAGGGTCTCCTATTCCCAGCTACTGCCCCTCTCTTCCTAGCCCATCCAAGCTTGCATTCAGCTATGCCCTCCCTTCCCCTCTTTGGGGCCATAGATCCCCCAGCTCAGCCTGTATGGGTGCTGGGATGGGGTGGTGATTGCAACCGGGCTGGAGTTCCTTTGTTTCCATAGCCAACCTGCAGCAAGGTAAGCCTTTTGTCTGTGAGGTCCCTGGCCAGCAAGGGGCCCTGATCCTGTACAAGAAGACCAGTCAGAGAGCATTTGTAGGAAGAGATGGGCTGGTGCCAATGCAAGAATTCTTCCAACAATCTGAAAAACAACATGATAACACCAG
>LOJH01041881.1:8931-20498 GCA_001685095.1 Ellobius talpinus | reverse complement strand
AAAAGTTGGGAGCACTGGGGTGGGGGTGAGGTGGGGTTAAGGGAAGATGGGAGAGAGGAGGGAGAAGGGGAGGATGGGGAGAGCTTGGGGGAATACATTTCTTTTTAAAGAGCACACTGTTGAGTTCTGTAAAGCTCAGAAGAGAAGTACAGGCACCATTGTGGATGTTACTTTTCACATCTCCCAGAAAAAAAAAAAGCTTTCTGGCTGGCTTTTATGTTTCTTAAGTCTGTTTTACCAGAGTTCACTTATATTTCCAAATACGTTTTCAAATAAGAGAGAGTGTGTTATGGTGTCTCTGTTTACTGCATCACCATTTTAGAATTTGGTTACAATATTCCCAGGAGGAAGAGGGAGGAATGATAAGATTCTTGAGTTACATGCTGTTTTTGTTTATTTTGGCTCTAAAGGACATCTTCATTACCTTACCACCTTGGTCTATTTATTTATAAGAGCATTTTAGAATGTTGTGTCATTTTTCATAATGGCCAACACAGTATCACCTAAAGATTCTTGATTACGCAAATTAAATTAAATTAAATTATACAAATTAAAATCATTAGTCCTGGGGGGGTGATGTTACCAGTCATTCCATGGCTCTGTTCTCCTTTGAAGGATTGTGAAGGGCACAGAGGGTGTCAGGTGGTGATAGTTTCTCTTAGCCAGGAGATAGTTGTCTTGACTGAAGGGACTGTTGGTTGGCAGTGGACAGAGTGGGCTTTGTAAAATCATCTGTGCATTTCTGCAGAAGACTGCCCAAGGCTATCTACCCTGGAAGCACTGAAGTGTTTCAACACTTAAGGGACAAAGAATGCAGAAGCCTGAACAAGCCCAGCTTACATAAGCAGGCTAAAAATTCCCCATTTTTATAACTCATGTGCTTGAATTATTGGCCAACAGGTATAGCTCCAGGAATGGGGCTGGAGTTGGCACTTTCACACATAGCCTCGCTTACCTAATTTTCTCTTACACTGGCCCTTTAGTGCTTAATGTAAGCTTGCAAATTAGTTTTTCTTTTGACTTTCTTGAGAATCAACCTAAGGCAGTGATAAGTGAAAACAGAGACTATTACATGCAGTTAGAGTAGGCTGAGGCTCAGAAACAGAGGTAGGAAAGAAACTAAAGACAGGGCAGGTGCTACGTGGCATCATTTGGGGGATGAAAGTAAGTTAGAGCAGGGTTTGATGGAGATGCGGTTGTTTCTCACTATAGCCATCAGCCCTGCACTGCCCTCTCCTAGGAGAGCTCCTGCATAGAAAAGTCAGACTCTGGCTATGCCTGTCTGCCCTTGTGTGGTTCTGTGACTTTCAGACTGTCAACTGTTTGAAGGGAAGACCATGTATAGCCTCTGGTTGGCCTGTGGGTACTGCAAATAAACACTCCCTTTTTAACTCATTAGCAAAGCTGCTGAAATATTGAGAGTGTGTTTTCACATTTTTAAAGGTCGCTCTGATCTGCACCAGTACATGCTGGAAATGCCCAATACATCCTTCCAAAGAATCAAACACATTATGAAATAAAAAGATTTGAAATGGATTTTCTTTTTGCTCTCACCCCTGAGCCCTGGTCACGCTCTGGCTATATTGTTACCAAAGCGGTGAGACTTGGTTCTTTCCCGAAACTTGTCTATTTCTATCCTTTTGTCTGCAGTCCTCTTGACAACAGACTGCAGTATGCCAGCCACCACCATCTCATTGCTTGGCGTGGTTCCTGTTGCAAATGCTTCTCAGTAAACACACATTCTGTATGTGAGCATAGTTTCAAAGCTGCATCAAATAGAAATCTTGGTGACATATTTGAGATTTTTAAAAGTTAAATACGTTTCTGTATTTACAGACTCAAAGAGATCCGAATTTATTATCAAAATCCTATGGTAATCTATCACATTCTTGCCGTTTTATCCAGATGAATGCTTAGAACGCTCTTTTCTTTCCCTTTACTTCAGAACTGAACAATGCCACAAAGACCTTCTTCACCAAGGAATATTTGAAAATAAAACAAAGCTTTCAGAAATCCAGCTCTGCCAAGTGGCCCCTGCCAAGCTGTAGGAAAGGATTCCATCTCTTTGGAGGTAAGAACCAACACAGACAAAAGCAGTGCCTGGGTCTGACTGCACAGGTTCCCACGGCTGCTTCCTGACTAAAGATGTTGCTTGAGCTCTGTTTCTGCATTGTTCACTTTCAAGAATGTTGGTGCTCATCTCTTTGCTGAAAGAAAGCTTTCACATATGAAGAAAGGGAATATTATATGTAAAAAGTAATTTGGAGAGATGCCATGATTGAATTCACTGTGCCTGGAGATAGTCCTGGTGGAGAAAGGTTTCAATGAGGCTGTGTCTTATAGCTCTAGACCAAGAAGTTCTAGTGCACAGTAGCCCAGGGGGGTACCAATAGGTAACAGCAAGGCACTATATATTTCAGTGACGTACAAGAAAGAATTTTACATGCTTTTACCATAAAGGAATGACAAATGTTTGAAGTGAAATGTGTTTAACTTGATTTAAATATTACATAACATGGCACCCCATTTATGTGTATAATTTTTATGTTTTACCTATTCACTAAAATAGAAGTAATTGAAAACAAATTGACTTCTCAGCAAGTACCTAGTTTGACAAACACTGTACTTGGTAAAAGCACAGCATCCTAGAAGAAGATTAATAATTCACTTATTAACATACACTAAATTAATCTAGTTTTGATATCTTGCAATTGCACCTTAAGTTTAGGAAAAGGAGAAAGGGACAGTGCCATATGCATAGAGTTTCGCAGAGATGCACCATACTCTGGGAATATCTGTTCCTGGGGTCAGGTCTGCGTAACTTCAGGACTTCAGGGATGCCATGTAAACCTCTTTTCACGTTTTTTCGGATCTGTAAAATGATAGTTTGATCTACTATATCTAATTGATATGGATATGGTAAAGATCAAATAAGCTAATGTGAAAGCACATTATAAATTTATAGCTAATGGCACTAAGTAAACAACTATCAAAATGCAAGGCAATCTCTGACATCTACTTCAGTTTTGAGGTGTGTGTGGCCATATCATGTAGACATTAAATATAATTTCGTCTTTTATAAAACTGTTATTTGTCAGGACATGAACAGCTGTTCAGTGTTCTTATTTTCTGTTTGTGTGTGTGTAGGGGTCTGCATGTGTGTGCACCTGTGTGTGCAGGTCCACTCACTCGTGCTTATATGCAAGTGGAGGTCAATGTCAAGTGTCTTCCTCTCTCTTTTTTGGAGCCAGTTTTTCTCAGTGAACCTTGAACGCACTGTTTTGGGTAGTCTGGCTTGCTTGGGATCTGTCTTTCCCCTCCCTCCAGGGCTAGAGATGAAACGCTTGCTGCTGGACCTGGCTTCCACCTGGTTGCTTGGGATCCATGCTGCTGGACCTGGCTTCTACCTGGATGCTGGGGATTCAAACTCAGTCTCCAATGCTTTCACAGCAATCACTTTTTACCCACAGAGTTGCCTCCCCTACCCTGTATTTACCACTTATGATGTCATAAGGGAAAGCCCAGGTATGGGAACCTTGTTCTTTAGAGACCTGGAAGAGCTACATAAGCTCAACCACTTTAATCCAGCAATGACAGACCAAAGCAGATACATGCAGGGTGTGTATAATAGAGACAAAAACCAAACTGCACAAAATCACTTACATTTGAAGAGAGGATTTTAAGCACCAACTATAGACTGTGCTTTAAGTAAAGAAAATAGCTTCAGGACATTACATAAGTATATACTTCTCTATGTTGTAGTTGTTAACTAAAAGTTCATAATCTGGAAACTCAGTATAGGTAAGTAGGTTTTAAATAATTAAATTTAACCCAAAACTAAGAGATAATCAAATTCAAGAAGAACCATGATTAAAGTATTCCAAGCCCAAGAAAAGGAAAATTTCTTAACTTAGCTTCTCTCCTGCAGAGGGTCCCCTTATAATTTCTACCTGCCCATTCTTTTATTATTTTTTTGAGACAGTATATCTTGGTAGTTCAAGCTGGCCTTGAACTTGGGATCCTTCTGCCTCAGCCTCCTGAGGACCAGGGCCTGCCACCACATCTGGGCCTTACACCCTGAGTTTTAGAATTTAGCATCTCTCCTGGGCTGCACTGTACTTTCCTGCTTGCCTTCTTCAGTTCCTAGGTCATCATTAAAGCAGGTGCTCATTTTTTTGTCTTATTTTTGCTCCACTGGGATTTCCACCAAACTTAATTCTTAAGACATTTTTGTGGAGGAAGTTCAAAGTAACTTTATTACGTCACCCAACTTAAGAAATGTGTCACTGCCACGGGATCAGTCAAGCTGTGGAAGAGCTGAGGTGCCTGTAGCCAGCCAAGTACAGATGCAAACCAAGAGGAAAGAACCAAACCATATTGCCTCCAGAGCATAAAGAAGAATCTAGAATGTCCAAAATGGTAGGATGCCCAATCTTCTTTCCTCTGTAGAACAGTGCTGGGTCCAGGACCAAGTGGAGCAGAGCCAGTGTGGGTGGTCGACTCCCTGCTGAAGGAGCCCCAGACTAGAGGATGCAGTGTTTGTATGGATCCTGAGGTCAAGCAGACTGACGTGAAGTAAGGGGAAACACTACAGAGGGAGACGTGGTAGGGCGCAATCAAGGGATCCCCTTTTGTCCCCAGAAGGAGACCTCTGCAGAAATACTTGCCAAAGGCCTCAAATTTAAAAGAAAAAAGCCACACCCCATAGGAATCTTAACGCACAGGCAGCTGGGTCCTGAGATCTGCCTTCTACTCCCTCACTCCTTACAGAGACCATAATGCATTGCTGGCATCAACCCTGAGTGCAAAGGGCAGTTTTCTGCAGTGACCCCAGCAGGGGAATTCTCTGTAACTGCCTAAGGTCAGACCTGAAAATCCCTGCATAGGATTTTTCACATAAATTGCCCTTATGAGCCACAGAGTATCATTAAAGCACCTTCCATACTTCTCCTTCCCTGACTACCTGCTCCCCTGGAATGGGGCACTGGTGCAGCAGGCCTTTACCTTGTGGGTCCTAGGATCAAACTCAGGTCATCAGGCTTGGCTCTGGGTGCCTTTACCTGCTGAGCCATCTCAGTGGCCCTTATTTATCATTTTTATGCCAGAATACATATGTATACAATATCAGTGCTATTTATGCTTGTTTTTACACTTTTTGCATTGATAACAAATATGTATATTCTAATGTTGCTTTGCCACTCAATATTTGGCTTCTGAAATCCATCCATTTCAGTAAAAAGCCTTGTTCCTGAACTGTGGCCATTTCTGCAGATATCCCAAACGACGTATCCATCCTCTAGTGGAGGGACAGTGGAGTACCTGGCGTTTTGTCACCTCAAGTGGTGCTGCTATGAACGCTTCTGTTCTCCTGTGTTATAGGGCTCTCTGGATTGTGTTCCCAGAGAGACTCGGGAACACATGTGGCCACAGCAAAGCATGTTTTATACTTGATTACCTACACCAGTGTCTCTGCATGGCTGCCCTGGCTTATCACCATCTCCGTCAGCCTTTTTTAGGATTTTCATATTCTAGATTTTGTTAGTCTGATAGCTGTAAAGTAATATCTCACAGGAAGTTTTGTGAGATTGTTTATTTTTTTAATTTTATGTGTGTCATTATACAAAAATCTATACCAATGTAAAATATTTGAAACTAGTGGTTGTCCAAAAGTAGACCCAACAATCCACATTTTAGCCCATCATTCTGCATTCCCATTTTCCCTTCAGAAGGAGATCCCTAAATCTAGTCTCTTTTGTTCAGTTGTTTTTCCTGACCATGACCATCATCAACTTGTAACTAACCTCCCTAAATGATGATAAACATCCATAATCCATTGAACAACCACAAACCGCCCACCCCACCTCATGGGAATGTGGGCTTTGTGTTCTCTAGACTCCTTCCTGTTGTCTTGGGGCTATGGCATCTTTGGGGAACCTGAGAAAATTGGGATAATGGTCAAATCCTGAGAGAGCTAACTGTCGTCCAGACTCAGTTTGATGGGAAAGTTCAGGGCTCACTGAAGTTCTGACTGGATAGTCTGTGAGGCTGGACCATCTCAGCCAGCAGCTTTGAAGTTGTTCTAGATGCAGAAGTTTGAGGAAATTGCAACAGAGCCATTCTGAGAGGCTGGTTTACCTGGTCTACTTGTCTTCATCAATGGCTGGCCTTTTTGTTTCTTTCTTAAAACACACAATCTTTTAAAGATACCACATATATCTGCATTCACAAAAATATGAAATGTGTAGTGTGTACAAATCAGTTAAAGAGGATTTTTTTGTTTTATATTTAAGCAGGTGAAAGGTATCTATCAACTTTACAACTATATTTTGACTATATAATCAAACTAATGTAAATCTCTATACCATATGAAAGGATGGCATGTAATACTAAGTCATAGGGACTCTGTAGCCAACAAGTTTTTTATGTCTCATTCGGTCTCAGAGCTGTTCCCATGTAGAGGGACCAGCACATATGCCACTGTCCTGAGTCTTTCTTGACTTTTTCCCTCATGTCTGCAGCCAAGATCCTCCAGAGGTGTTCCCTGATAAAATCTGGTGTTTATTAATTTTGAAGAGAGCCTTAACTTTGTTTTCTGTGGACAGAAAGGCATAACCTCTCCCTCCACACAACATATTTTCTGACTTCCATTTTGAAGTTAAGAGATTCTTAAAATGTATAGGTTGATTTAATTTAGCAGTTTCCGTAACCCAGTGTCTCTCAGCAGCTGTTGTGTTTTATACATTAGCATGTTAAACATTCAAAGTCAACAAAGTGCCATACAAAATCCAGACGCCCTGTGTATTTCTCATCTTCACATGGCTCATTTTTTATATTACTTTACTCTCTCTTTAAAGACTTCCTTTTTAAACTATGTTCCTATGACTGTCTATTCCAATTTTCTTTTCTTTCTTTAGCCTCTAAGCACATTTTTAAGCATACTGTACCTTTTAAGAGGTTTTCTGTGTCTGGACCTGGCCTTACTAAGTGCCTGCAGTGTCCTCTGACCACCTGAGACAAATGTTAAACTGCCATGTCAACCGGCATGGCTCAGCTTAGTGCAAACTACTGGCACTTGGCTTCAGCCTGCAGGCAGTGACTGGAAGCCAGGTCTCTGTACACCAGAGCTGGCCCGGGAGACTGTGGGACTCGGAAGCTGTGTCTGGCTCTGTGCTTGTGTTTGGGGAAAGTTTTTTTAAAGCTTTCTCAGGTCCTAAGTGGAAGTATGTGCCCCCTCATTGGACTGTAGTCTTATATAAAGAATAGTACTTACTTTTCATACACAGTCATTTCATACACAGAAGGGTATTTCTTTGCACGTTTCCCTCGATGTTTAGTTTCTAATGTGTGACTTCTTGCTAGGACTCTGCTAAAGTGTACATCTGTCAGATTGTGTATATGTGTTCACCCACTGGAATACTAACACTCGCAGCCTGCTGCCACCACAAATAACACTTGCCTGAATATTCTAACGTAGACCCTGAGCGTCTTTGCTGATGTATAGGCTCAGGAGCAGCAGTCTGGGTCATAGAGTTCAAATCTGCCTGTGCAAACTATGCTGCAGTCCTCCCGAATGGCCAGGCTGGGCAGTTCTTGTTAGCATGTGGAAGAGCCCAGGACTATGACAAGTGACAGCTGTTGGCAGATGCAGCCTGCTTGTTACTGGTGTTTGTGTTTTACAACCCCTCACAGTTTGAGACCTGTTAATATGTACGTTCATCTTTTGGGTGCCTCTTTACAGCTATTTTGTTTACCTTTCTAATCAGGGATTTTCTAGGATTTGTTATGCTTTTTATTTTACATTTTACTTGCTATTGATGTTGGATATAGACACTCATTGGATATAGACACTACAAATTTATTACCCCTTTTATCTATATAAAAAGTTGTATTTGTATCCCTCATTGTAAAAATTCTTAACTTTGATGTAATTAAATCCATGTTGTTTGATCCTTTATGCTATAGTTTTTAATTTTAAAACTTCTTTCTCATGCCAAGATCACAAAAAAAAACACTTAGGTTTTTTTCTCTATTTATATTATTGCTTTTTAGCTTTCCTGTTAAGCTTTATTCCAAAGATACCTCTTATAGTGTATTTGCAAAGAGTTCACATCTTCTTTTCAAGTGATAATCCACTTTCCCCCAGTATCTATTTTACAGTATCATTGGGTGTTAAGATTATTTCTGAGCTGTTTGAGAGAAACATAGATGAATGTGAGAGTATTACTTCCTATCTAACAACTTGACTAAATTTTCTAAGTCATTGGGAGCTTTCAGTAAGACAATTATTATTGTCTTAAGTGATGACAGAACATATTGAAATCTAATGCACATACTTTTTTTCTATTTTCTTGCCAAACTTCATGAGCTGAAACTTCTGTCTGATTTTAAACAAAAACAGACAAACAACAATAAAAGATAAGCTAGCACCTCCCAGATTTTTGAGGAAACATTTTAAACATTTATCATGGAGTCTTAGGTGTTTCAACTGAAGCATCACCCTTTGCTAGGAATGGTCTCACCTTTCCTACTTTGCTGACAATTATGACTGCAGTTTTCATTCTGGGACTATTTTCCTCCTGTCGTGAGCACACACAGCTCTCTATAGTCTCTGTGCACTGTGCTCAATTTTCTCATGTTAAATTCCTGCTCTGCTCTAGGGATAAATTTAGCTTGATCATTTTGCCTACTGCTAGATTTGGTTAATATCTCAGAATTTTGTATTTGTATTTATAAGATTTCATCTTTTCATTAGAAAATGTGTTCATTTTTTTCCTGTTTTCAAATTTGTTGTGATAAAATTGCTTATAATATTTTAATATATCTCACCCTATCTAGTGACTATAGATAAGGCTGCTTTTGTGTTCCTATTATTTACAATGCCCTGCTCTGTAGCTTTTGTCCCAGTCTTGCCAGATTTGTCAGTTGTTTTGTTCCTCTTATCAATTCTTACCGAGTTGCTGTTTCTTTACTTCATCTCTTTTTATCTCCTGCTTAGCTTTTGCTTTACTCCCTTTGGCCCTACACTTTCTTTTGTTCTCTAGTAAGATGATTCATACGTTGTTAACTTTTAACCTTTTTACTGTATTATTTAAGGACATAAATTTTCCTCTCATGTGAATTTTTTACCCTTGATTCCTAATTACTTTCACCTGAAATCACATGCAATTTCATGCTAATCAGGTCTTCTTAATTAAAAGAGCCTACAAAACAGGTTCATGTTAGACACGCCGGGTATTATCTCATCACTACATCACAGAGCTCAGCGGCCTGTGTCACCTGCGCTGTGTTAGTCAGTCCCCTCAGAAGCTGTGCTCCAGCTTAGTTTCTCTTAGTTTCTGAATTCAGGGAGAGAGGAAGAGGGAGAGAGAGAAAGATGGAAGAGGGAGCTTCTGGGAAAAATAAACATTCCTATAGATCCAGATGTTAGTTTTGGGAGGGAAAATATGACATTGTTACAGATTTCCTAACCACACAGCTTACATCAACTGTTTTGAATTCATGCAGCCATAAAATCGGTTCGTGTAGACACGTTCCATCATAGCTTATGAAATAGTATATACTGAGCAAGCAGATGTCTTTTTAATCACTTTCTTCTCACAAACATACTTTATGTGTATATTATTGGATAATATTTTCAGAAAATAAATGGAAATCATCCAGTAAAATGTAAAACAAAAGTTTGCTTTTTCAAGTCTAGCTGCACTGAGGGGGATGACATCCATAGATTTCCTCCCAAGGTACCTTCCACTTCCAGACAATACCTCCTATTTTATTAGTGTCCATCTGACATGGTTTGCAACCACATTGTTAGCCCCAGAACACCAGTTATATGCATGTGTGAGGGAGAGACAGTCAAAAAGCTGCATATATTTCTGTGTAACATATATTTATGCAAACAAAAACCATCTGAGAAATTGTATTAAAATCTTCTGACAATTAAAAATACAAAAAAGCTCCACATTGAATTTTTTCCTACCTATACTTGTGACAGAATTGAAAACCAGATGTTAGAATTTAGAAACCTATCCCCTGATTTCATTGGCCACAACAAAACGTGCACCTGAAGTGCAGATGTCTGAGGTGTACGTAGGAAAGATGCGTCTGTCTCTCAGCAAAGCCCAGGGAACTGTGTTGTTTGTTGATTAGTTGTTCTGGAGGTGTTAGATTGGATCTACAAGTCCAAACATGTTCCTTATAAAGCAGAGGATACCCACATGGAAAAGAATGCCTGTCTGTAATAGAAAACAACACACACGCCCAATTAAAAAGTATGAGTTTGAACATAGTCTAGAAATCACCTTCTCAGAAAGTTAGAGGGGAAACTTAGAGTCATTTTCAACCTACTGTTGACTTAGCGCCCTCTTTTACCTTCTGCCTTTATAGCTACCCTAAATAGCAATAGTTTTATTCCTGGAAACTTTGTGGGGGGCAGTCCTATGAATTCTGAAGTTTATTTTTTTCCTTTCTTTTTATTTTGGTAGAGCTGGGCTTTTTTCACCAGAGTCACTTAAAATTGGACATCTTTCTTCAGAAGCCAGTCCTCTAGCAAGGCCTGCATCAGCACATACTACTTTAAAAGCAAGTTGTTAGATGAAATCCCATTCACATGCAAAGTCCTGATGGGTTAGAGAGGATGGATAAGGTACCTTCACTGTCACCATGTGTACAGCCTCAGCAGTCACCCAGGGAGATAGACATCTAGACTCTGCTTGTCACATGAGTGACAGGGAACTCAGCCTCTTTGAGAGGAAGCTGGTCCTTTTTAACAACTCTGCAGATGAAATTCTGCGTTAATTGAAATCTGCTTCCCATTCTTTGTCTCATGTCTGTCTTAGTGTAGTGTTCTCATATTTGACTGTTTTTCCATGCGCAGACTCATACAATAGCCCAAATGTCTTCAGCTCCACAGAAAACACCACGTTACTTCAGCTGTTCCCCGAGGCTCTCAACAGCCTGGTTACCAATTTCAGAGATGCAGGAAAAGCAAAGATGATACCATTTGGATGCTGATAAACTAACTGCCCATGTGGTGCCCGGATTTGGTAAATGAATCATTAGTATGGTGCATACCTGTTAAAAGATTTGAAGTGCTAGCTCCCATTTATCCAGGTTATTTTCATTTCTTTTCAAAGTTTATTGTAAACCTGGTATTGAACTATTGAATGCATGATCTGTGTATAAGGCTAAGTAGTTCAGGTAGGCAATGAACTCAAAATTAAATCACTCTTTGCTTCTCTCTTGAGCTTATGAGACACATGCATTTTAATGTAAATTGTACAGTTTATCCAAATAGCTCTTCATAACTATGTAAAAATGCCCAACTGGATTTTAGTCTCTCAGTCCTTGTCTCCTTGATTTTCCTCTTTCCCTTCTGCTTTAGTGACACAGCCCACACACTCACTGGCAGGTAATACACAGAGCAGGTACATACAGAGCCCACCCTTCCACTATTTTACCTTTAGAGAATTTACTTGGTTACCTATCAGGTTGCATATTGGTAGGAAATGGCTGCCTGCATTTGTGTGTGTGTGTGTGTGTGTGTGTGTGTGTGTGTGTGTGTGTGTGTG